>JAXCGZ010003880.1:47500-70000 GCA_037179515.1 Halocaridina rubra
GATAAATACATATGCAAATACGCACCCACATGCATATGCACATAATCACTTACATGCTATACACGCATACATATATACAACTTTGGTAAGTAGAGAGCCTAGGCACCGATGCTGTCCTCATACAGTAGTTATAGACTGTAAACTCATTGAGGTTTTTCCGCTTTGTGTGTAGAAGTCAGTCCCTGTGCATGAAGGTGGACACTGATGGTTGGAGCTGCGGGATTAAGACTTGATATCTTTCCAAACGGCTAGGCGAGGATCAGGCTCATGTTGTCACACTCTTCAGATTGCATCTCTTGTACTCTACGACCAGAGAGATAGAGACATCGCAAGTTATGCAGAAAAAGTAAAAAGAGAGATTAACTGTTGATTATTTTCTCCTTTTCATTAGGAATTATCTCTAAGAGAGAGATATGCTTTGTTAAGTTTATTATAATTTTATTACATTTTTTATTTTTCTTTATTATTGTTATTACTATTATTATTATTATTTTATTATTATTTTTATTATTATTATTATTATTATTATTATTATTATTATTATTATTATTATTATTATTATTATTATTATTATTGTTGTTGTTGTTACTATTATTATTATTATTATTATTATTATTATTATTATTATTATTATTATTATTATTATTATTATTATTATTATTATTATTATTATTATTATTATTATTATTATTGTTGTTGTTATAGGATCCCAAAAGTATGTACAGGAAAAATCTCTTTATAATTTATCCAGTAAATATCAATGAAGTATTGCGTAAATGAACAAGTAACAGTTCTAAAGCAATTGTGAGAAGAGGGGAGAGAAAATATTTGCAATAACGTGAGAAATGCAAGAGACAAAGACAGCTGAACAGATAACCTATCAGTATATTGTTACAGAGAGAGAGAGAGAGAGAGAGAGAGAGAGAGAGAGAGAGAGAGAGAGAGAGAGAGAGAGAGAGAGAGAGAGAGAGAGAGAGAGAGAGAGAGAGAAATGTTTTAAAGGTTTTCCACATTTTAGGTGAGGAATTACCTCGTATAAAACCCCTCCAATAGAAACATTTAAGTGAGCCCATTATAGTTTAGGAAACATTTAAGAGAGAGAGAGAGAGAGAGAGAGAGAGAGAGAGAGAGAGAGAGAGAGAGAGAGAGAGAGAGATTTTGAAGACGTTCCACATTTTTAGGTGAGGAATTACCTCGTTATAATCCTCTCCTTTAGATAAACTTTGTAAGCCCTTTACAGTTTAGGAAACAGAGAGAGAGAGAGAGGAGAGAGAGAGAGAGAGAGAGAGAGAGAGAGAGAGAAGAATTATGTGGGAATGCAAATGCAATGAAACTTGTGCTCATCGTGTTCAAATGGAGAAATAGATGAATGGAGAATATCATCTGTTGAAGGTTTTTTTCCCATAGTTTTAGACGAAACATCGCCTCCATGAGGCCTTCACTTAAATGTGTTTTTTTTTTTATCATTATTATTATTTTATTAATATCATTTCCGGGTTTCTTAGAGTATCTCACAATGTTAAGTTCTGATTGGATTAGCAGTTGAGATTTTTTTCAGTTTGTTATAATCTTTTCCGTTTTAATGAAATACCAAACGAGGCTCATTTCACTACATCAGGTTAGGTTAGTTCGATTAAGAGGGTTTCGTATTATATTTGATGAGTTAACTAAAAATGAAATTTTAGTGCAATGCTTTTATTTCACTTCCTCCCTGCGATCGAACTTATAGTTATTAAGGCGAGGAATACAACGCCTAAGTATTAATCTAAAGTAGATATATAAATGGAATAGTAGCCACCGTGGTTCAAGCGGTAGCGTCCGCGACTCTGAGGCGTCAGGTCAGGGGTTCGAGCCCGTCACGGTCTGAGGTTAGCAAGGGCATGCACTCAGGGTAACGATTACATCTGCCAAAACAAGTCCTTCGCAAGAAGGCAACTGTCCTAGCCCTTGGTAGAAAAGGGAGTCCGTGACGTAAAACCGGAACCAGATGTATAAATGGAATAACTGGAGAGAGCCTTCAGAAACATCAGTAAAGAAAAAAATAAGCAAGGAAAACATAAAGGAAAACAGTAAAAATAAAGAGCAAAGTAAAAGAGTATTGTGTTCCAGCATCTAAATCTCTTCCTCTGGGATAATATTTCTTTTTAAACTGCAAAGCGATACAGATAAAAGGCTTTCCCCTCTCCATAGCGAGTAGACTGAAGTATACAAAATTTTTCTCTCTCTCTCTCTCTCTCTCTCTCTCTCTCTCTCTCTCTCTCTCTCTCTCTCTCTCTCTCTCTCTCTCTCTCTCTCTCTCTCTCTCTTTTCTTTTTGTTAACAAGACGTATAATATTTTTTTTTAAACTTGTGATATAAGAAATAAAAAAAAATAGTTTCCATTTGTTGAGGTGAATAATTTTTCCGCCATACCAGAATTCAAAATGGATGTCATTTCAATCATAGTTTTATTATATTCAAAATCCTATATTTAGTCCAATATTTATATGACTGAGGAATTCCAAGGCAGTACTAGCTTTATTGTCAAAATCATAAAAATACAAACTACAAAATACAAAATATCTAATGAATTTCGTGTTTTTTTTTTTATATTATTTACCTACAAATATTGTCTTTCGGATTCGCAAACCTGACACAAACATTTATGAACAGAATGATAGTTAACCTCTTGCTGGAAGGGTCAACATTCTTGTTTGATTTGGTGAGAACCAAGAGACTCTCACACAGATCATTCATTTATGTCATATCAACTTCAGTTATTGTTCCTTTTGTTCTGTGTATTCCATCTGCAGAATCGGTGCTATTTAATAGTAAATGACGGAAATATACTTTTTTGAGGATAAGTGGCACACACAGTTTATGGAATGCTTTGTTGACAGAAATACAATTTTCTTGAAAAAGAGTTTTATATACACCCCATGTTATGCTTTGGTGTTTATACTTATAATATTTTCAACATATACTTCTAAGGCCAAGGCTTATTTATGTAATACATCATAGGTCTGTGCATGAAGAGTTACATTCAGCTGATTTTTTCCTTGTATCACGGTGAACAATAAATGCCTACCCTGCAAACTTAATTTGTTCCTTTTGTTTATTGCTGCACTTGCCTTATGGCTCCTTACGAATGCATAATGTTTTGATACACAGTAAGTGCAACAAAATATACTCCTCTCTATTGGTACTTGTTCCACTGCTCCCACCAGTATCCAGTGCATCAGACTGTACAGCTTATATGGAACATCGTCCCATTTGCTGAATACTTAATGAAGTCCATTTGGCTTTTGCTATAAATAAAACAATTGATGCCTCTACAAATAATCTTCGTACAATAACTCTGCATATCTCATTTCACCATGACTTTCCTTTATCAGAGAAGTATGAACCATATTCTTCTCACGGGTTTCTTGAGAACAGAGAATTGATTTTTTTTTTTATCATTCTATATCACTGCCTTTTCATTTGTAACGATGACAGCATTTTTCCTTTTACGTTTCCTAGTCGATGTGTGTGTTCTTCTTCGTCTCCTCTGCCTCTTAGTATTGAGATATGCAGTTATTCAGTAATATCTATAAATATATATGCCTTGTTTGCATATATATATATATATATATATATATATATATATATATATATATATATATATATATATATATATATATATATATATATATATATATATATATATATATATATATATATATATATATATATATATATATATATATATATATATATATATATATATATATATATATATAAATATATATATATATATATATATATATATATATATATATATATATATATATATATATATATATATATGTGTGTGTGTGTGTAAGTATATATATATATATATATATATATATATATATATATATATATATATATATATATATATATATATATATATATATATATATATATATATATATATATATATATATATATATATATATATATATATATATATATATATATAAATTATATATATATATATATATATATATATATATATATATATATATATATATATATATATATATATATATGTATATATATATATATATATATATATATATATATATATATATATATATATATATATAAAAGCTTAAACAGTTCAGTGAAAAAAGTTGTTCGCATTGAAAGGTCTGCTGAATGTAAATTATCACATATTTTGTCTTCCCAGGTACTTATAGTGCATGAGTGTTAATGCAGGAATTATGATTAAATATATCTGTTACACGGGCATCAGATTATCATGTAGCATTGTTGAATCTGGCCATAGATGCTGGATTCTGAGAAATTCTACAAATTTCTGTAGAACACTTTCAACATTATCTCATAGATCTGCAGAGTTGCTGCCCATCATCTGTTTGACAAAAGAAGCAATTCATCTTGTCAAGAGGAAATGTTGCTGATCTTGTAAAACGAGCTGATGGCCCTGGTAATTTTAAATATACTAATTCTTTATGTGTCCTTTTCTGTCCACATTTTTTTTACATGTGGTAATGGCAAAGTGCCTTCAGTCTCTTCCTCCTCACATGTGTATCCTGTTTGTAGCTTCTGAAGAACAAAGCCAATTCCTTTGTTTTATGAATATTTTTCCTTTTTGCATTCATTAAGACGTGTTTGCTGTTGACATAATCTCCATCTTGCAGACTGGTTCTTCATTCTTTAGTTTATCATATGATGCTATCCTCATATTGAAAATATGAGGGTCTTTGGTCACATTTTGTTTATTGAAAGACTCCTCATGATATGCTATTATCTTGAAAGTTTGCAGTCAAAGAATCACCTCTAATCTGCGAACATCAAGTAATCAGTTCCAGGATCACCTGAAAATTGTCAAACTCATCAAATTGGACTTTTCTCCTCTACACAGTTGGTATCCTTTACCCTGAAACATTAGCATAATGGGCTTACATTATTAATTTTTTTTCATTTGGATGTGTACTTATGAAGATAAAAGTATAACGCATTTCGTCTATTTTAATTAATCAATATGGTGACTAAAGAAACATGAGCGAAAGTGGAAACATTGGATTTCAGAATCTTTATAAAAACATCCATCCAAAAATGTAAGGTTTACTAATCCCCTTCAATTTCTTAGGAAAATACATATGGCAAAGCTGACTATTTTGCTTATTTTGAGGCTCCTTAAATTACTTCGGAATCCGAGATGACGATTTTCAGTGACGACTTCAACGAGGTCATTTTGCGATATTTATCATCTGTTATATGCGAGAATTGAGTCTTACTGGTCGATCTTGTGCTTGTGGAATGTAGCATAAACTCACTCGTTTATTATTATTATTATAATTATAATTATTATTATTATTATTATTATTATTATTATTATTATTATTATTATTATTATTATTATTATTAGCCGAGATGAATTTTGATTAAATATATGGTGACGTATCGTACTTCCCTCTTACGATAATTATTCTCACCTGAACTTCTTTAATAGGTTATCTTAGATTTGGTAGTACGGTCGGTGATAACAGATATGCATCTTCTTCTTTAAAGTTGTTTATTTAGAGATTACACTTATTTTATACCTCAAAGCTCCCGTTCCTACACCTCACAGTTCCCCCCCTTAGGGGGACTACTATATAGATCGTGGTTCTGCCCACAGCAAGGTCTAACTTCCAACTGACGCTCTGTGTATGCTCTCCTCTCTGGTGGGTGGTTTTTAGGTTACCACTTTGACCTCTACCGGCTCTTGGCATCTATGTGAGAGGCCTAAAGGCAAAACAATAGATCTAGTGGTCACAACACATCCTACAGCTAAGAAAATACATGGTGAATCTAGTGTTACAACACTTGACTTTCTTAAACTTTTCTTACAACACTCCCCACACCACTCTCAAATATTATATTTCAGACGAAGCATTAAACATTTTTTTGAGAGCCTTATGAATTTTAACTATCATTATTTTACAAAAAAAAAAAGAGGCAGAACTATCTAACAACTGACTACCGGCACTATTACAATTTCATATAATTATCTAAACAGATTACAGGAATATCAATATTACTATGCTCTTAATGCTTACTAATATTCTCCTGAAAGACATTCTCATACATACAGAACATTTGATTTCAGAAAAAAAAACTAACAAAAGAAAAATATGTTCCTTACAATAAGTATTCTAATTAAAGACAAAAAATCGAGTATTCACAATAGCAATATATAGCTAATAAGCATTGACAAAATTATTTAAGAACAAAACTAGTTAAACTCTTACATTACTCAAGTAATAAAAAAATACAATTGGATATGATCTCTGCAAATATTCATTACTAAAACAAAACAATTGTCATAGTGAGTAAAAAAAAATGAAACATATGCACAATTGATGAATGACAGCTATTCATTAATTACACTTACTGTATTAAACTTACTTCTAGGGGAGGCTTTGAGTTTTCGTTTAGGTTAGGTCTTAAAATTAAAGTACTTGCAAATTTGATGTCCACTAAACATTGTCAAAGACGGTGGGAGCTTTTTTCTTTCCAATCTTTATCATTTCACATACGTAGTTGAAAAGACATTATTTCCCTTTGGGGACATTTTTTAATTTTTAATTATTTAACTTTCTCAAGTATAGGGATTTTCAATTCCCTTTTTTCATTTTTGTTATAGGGATTTTCATTTCCCTCTCTCATTTTTATGGAATTCATTATATGTATGGGGATTATTTTCATCTCCCTTTCTCATTTTTAATTATAGGGATTTTCATTTCCCTTTTCTCATTTTTAGTTATAGGAATTTTAATTTTCTCAGTGGCCAGTACCGATCTTTGCTAGGTCTTAGGCTTATTCCCACACCTTGTTCCCGTTAAACCCCTACCTTACACTTTGAGGCAGGTCCAGGTTGTAACCACGTACTACAAATTCTGTTTCTGGAGACGGCCGGACAACAGCAGGGCGCCGATGTATCTGCCATGAGCCTCTTTCGCCCGCGTTGCAGCGAATCTCGAGGTGGTCCTAGAACCACCTCTCACGCAACCTCCTCATGGAGGTGCATCTCCCTCCAGCTGAAAAATATGAACATAGCCTGGAGTAGATTCTAGGGCCGGAAACTAGGGCCTAATGTCGCTAATACAAATACAAGAGAGAATAGATATGACTCTGAGTACAAACAATAGCCACATGTAAGCATTCAAAGGGTATACTTCACCTCCCTGCATCTGCAGGCGCTTGTAATCTCCAATGGGTAAAGGGACTGGTTTGTGAAAATAAATTAAAATTGCAGGTCAGGGCAACCTGGAAATAGGTTGGTAATTGAAAGTATGTGTCTACACCATTAGATTATTATTCCAAGATACTTAGGACTTAGCTGAGTAACTGATACATAACATTAGTATACTACAGATATGAAAAAGAAAGTCATGAAATACTGAGAACAGTGACTAAAGAAATATTTTTATTAGCAGTGACTACTGTAGCATAAAAGCTTGAATTCAAGATAAAAAATAAAAATCATCTAGTTATTACCGATAGCATTACGAAAATAATAATTAGCAAAGGACCATGGAGTGATAGCAACAATTTACAGCCAACATAATAATCATAACAATAATAATAATAATGATCATAATAAGAATAATAACAAAAGAAATAGAATACTAAATCAGGAATAGCAGCATATACACAAATGATACTGGAATTTTGAGGCAAGAACAGAGTTCTGTACTTATATTTCATAATAATGCTCATTCTAAAAGTCTCTCTTTTGATCAGTCTCTTTTAATATTCGAATTCCTGCAGTCATAATATGTATATATATATATATATATATATATATATATATATATATATATATATATATATATATATATATATATATATATATATATATATGAGCATAGTTACCAACCTTCTGGTTGCCGAATTTGTCAGTGGGAGCTTATATAATTTCCAAGACAGTTTCTATATGTGGCAGAAAAACTTATAATAATCAGTTCAAATTATGTCTTATCAGTATTTATGCAATATCAGCATGCAAAAATTTATCAAATGTAATAAAACTTTGGCACATTTATCATCTAGCAAATTTGCAAAAGAATAAAAAAAAATCAATAATTATAATACTCTGTCAACATAAAGAAATAACATGTTTCAGTATGGAAGGGGCAAAAGACTCGAGAGAGAGAGAGAAAGAGAGGAGAGAGAGAGAGAGAGAGAGAGAGAGAGAGAGAGAGAGAGAGAGAGAGAGAGAGAGAGAGAGAGAGAGAGAGAGAATCTGACTCTGAGTCAATTTATTTTTCTTCAAAAAGAAAACACATAATTTTCGCTGGTAGGGCCCTTTTTATGACTTGCTTCCTGCCCAAATATACAGGGGAAGGTAACTGCAACCATATTCTAAGGTCTAAAAACAATAAAAACAAAATAACTTAATATACAAATAAAGAGACATCAAATCATAAATCCATTCTTTTTGTCTTTAACATGCAAATAACGTTAGTGAAATAAGCATGTCTAGTATGGCAATCTTTTCTCTTTTTATAAATCAGAGGGTTGAGCCGAAGCACACACTAGCTATAAGTCAAACATACCTCTGACAAAATTCAAACAAAATACTACAATCATATGTGATAATTATAGTTAATAAAATATGAAACTCTTGGAAGTTCAACAAGAGTTGCAAATGAAGAATATTTTACACTAAAGTTGATATCTCAAGAGAATTTCTTATTGTATTTATTTATCTCTACTACTATCAACAAAATGTACTATTTTCCTTTCTTAATAAACTATATAAAAAGGACTTAAGAATCATTATTTTTAAATTTCAAACTCAAAATATAAGCTCTGAGAATCTCAATTATTTTAATTAGCTCAATTGTAATTATAAATTTCATGACAATGACAGTAATTAACAATAATTTTCTTTAGATAACTTTTCAGAATCTTTAATATCTTTATCTCTTTGAACTGTTTCAATGATCATATGAAGGCTCACATACACTTTTCAAAAAAAAAAAAAAAATTATATATATATATATATATATATATATATATATATATATATATATATATATATATATATATATATATATATATATAGAAAGAGGTGTATCTGAAAAGAATATAAAAAGTTTGTATCTGTGCATGCAGTAATAAAGTAAAAAATAATATTTCATTTGCAACATTAAAGAATGAATTTTGCTTAAATATCATAATCTCTTAAGGAATTGTACATAAAAAATATTCAACAGAATTAGGTCAGGAGACAGGGGGGAGTTATATATTTTTCTCCTTTTCTATACTTACGATCGGGTAGGTACTTAACTACCTTCTTATTTTACTCTTTTTCCTTTTCTTACCCAAAATACTGCTCAACATCTGTCTTCTGAACTTCAGATGGCTAGCTTATGCGGGGAGTTTCTGCATGTAGATGTTGTTCCTCCCCTGTCTCTTTGGTTTCTGGATCAACTTCGTCTCTTTCAAATACTGAAAATAGCTTTGTGACATTCTTGTTGTCATGTCTTGTGAGTTTATACTCCCTTCTTTAGGACCGAGCTGAAATAATTGTGATAAGCATTATCATGGCTTAAACTTCAAAGTTTTATTTTATCTATTTAGCATAATCTTTCAGACAGTTAATGTAAATACTGCAACTATGGGAAAAAATAAAAAATAATTCATAGATTTGCATCCTCTATCACTTAATATCTCTCTTGGAATTTTCGAAAATCGAATAATAATCTCGTTTGCGGAGTAGGGGACGAAACAAAAATAAAATGAAGTAAAATCTGCATCACGGTCATACCTGGGCAGGTGGAACATCACATTGTCTCAAAAATATCTCTGAATAGATATCGCAACAGCTACAGCACCTTCCGTTAAAACTATATACATATGGCTCGCATTAAGACATGGTGATGCAGGGGAAGGGTCCTCCCAGACCCTGTCCCCATCCAGCTTCCTAACGAACTTCCCACGATTCCACCCACGAAAGCATCCCTCCCATAATACCCTTGTTCAGCCATACCCATCCTCTCTCGCACTCGCATCACTTTCAAAACTCGCACTCCCTTTCTTTCTGTATACCCCCCCCCCTTCCCGTCACTCTGAAGGAGTGTGTGTGTGTGTGTGTGAAGTCGCGGTAGGCCCGGGCAGTCAAATGGCTGTGTCACCCATCCTAGGTCCTCCCTATACTCCCAACTACAGTACAGTGGAGTGACACCCTAACCTTCCTTTCACGGCATAATTTACTCTACTTTCTTTCCCTGCTTGCTTAGCATCTTATTGAACAAAAAAGACTCGTTGTATCGAACAATAAAGATCTAATCATATCACAAAATTTTCTTATTCTTCAAAAGGATATGACATACTCATATTTAAAAAAAAAATAAATACAATTATTATTTCTTTATAATAACCAAGTTGAGAGATCGATCAGTCACTTCCGCATTCCTTTAATTAGAAATCACACGAGATAAAAAATGAAAAAATGAATAAAAAGATTTTAAACCGGATTCAAATTTATTTCTCAACATAATTCTTTCGCCCATTTCGGAGTATATAAAAACTCTGCTCCTTATATTTTATTCTTAAACACTGTCACTTTGGCTTTTAGAAATTAATAAAAAAATAATTTTACAAGTACATTAAATATTAAATTAAAATCATTATCTTTGCCTGCTTAATAATTAACTTAGGCAATAATAAAAATAAATTGAACATCCTCCAAACGCAATTACTCGTTATATTGTTCAAATTATAACAAAAATCAAGTTTGTTACTGCTTATAGCTATTAGTACAAATTATCCATGTTAGTAATGGGTACAAGAAATTCTACTTTTATTAATTTACTAAAGCCATACACCCATTTATATGCGGGGTGGCTTAGTCAAAGCATAAATACAAAGTAAAATGGTGGAACCCACCGACCACAATTTCTTTTAGTATTGTCCCATTACTCACAAATTACAAGTACTTAGCTATTTTGGGATGCTGCTTGAAGAGCGTCGCGGCCACAGGCACTGGAGGAGGGGGTTTTCTTTTCTTCTAGGCTTGCTGGTTTTCTCGCCGACATCGTCCATATGTCTCGTAAAATCGTCAATTCACCATCACATGCATATTCTTAGTCAAATTCAGCAACAAATAACTCCTGGTAGGGGCGCTGAATCTCAAAGCTACATTAACAGTGAGGCGCACGGTGATATACATGAAGAGCACTGAATCTTTCTCCCAGCTGACGGGTCTCAGCCTTCATGAACGAAGTTTCAGTAACTTTCCCTCGGAGTCAAAATGCATGGGACAACTCTTACTGCTGGGCACCTTGCCTATATGGGGACGGGGGAGAGGAGTGACTGGCTCTGCTGTCTTGATCCTCTGAGCATAATTGGAGCCTGAGGAGTCTCTCTCAGCGTCGCTTGCTTGTAAGCGTCTAGAAGTTTCTTACAACTCGAGGATTCAACGAATCTTTTCTACCTCTGACATTGCTTCCAGAGATGCATTAATATTACTTTTTTTTCTTGTCTCTTCACTTTAATTTTGGCATGGAAGTCGTTCCGAGCTGCCGCCACTGACGTATTGTACTTCCCTCCATACGATAATTATTTTCACCCGAACTTCTTTAATAGGTTATCTTAGATTTGGTAGCGCGGTTGGTGATAACAGATATGCATCTTCTTCTTTAAAATTGTTTATCTAGAGATTACACTTATTTTATACCTCAAAGCTCCCGTTCCTACACCTCACAGTTCCCCGCCCCCTTAGGGGGACTACTATATAGATCGTAGTTCTGCCCCAAGCAAGGTCTAACTTCCAACTGACGCTCTGTGTATGCTCTCCTCTCTGGTGGGTGGTTTTTAGGTTACCACTTTGACCTCTACCGGCTCTTGGCATCTATGTGAGAGGCCTAAAGGCAAAACAATAGATCTAGTGGCCACAATACATCCTACAGCTAAAAAAATACATGGTGAATCTAGTGTTACAACACTTGACTTTCTTAAACTTTCTTACGACAATGGCAACAGTATATAATAATATATGTGTGTGTGTCGTAGTGTTATTCACTACGTTAATATTACTACCAGAAGGGTGCAAGGTAAGAACTGACAAGCGGTGGTTCGCTTAACTTTATTTATTTTAGAGTACAACATATCCAACGCCTCAATGCCCCCAAACCTTATGACTATCAAAACTCTGATCTTTTCGTGCCCCAGGGAAAGTACTAACTAAACCTCACTCTCTCTGACTGCCTCGGGTATTCTTGAAATACCCAAAGAGCAGGGCATGTCATCTTGTACAGTTTTGCCAATAAGCTTCCAGGATCAAAGGGGAGCCTCTTTGGGGAGGGGCTATTTCAACAAGCCTATTGGGCAGAAGATGGTCCAAATTGCCCAGGGCCATTGGGTATCTCTCCAGGGCATGTACATACATACGGGTCAAATGTTTGTGTGTCTTGTGGTGCTGGGAATGGCTGACCTCTTGACCTCTTCCATCCTCTTGAGGCACTTGACGCCCAGATGCTAAGTCCCATGGGTCCAGCCATATATCTAGTTGACAACTTCTAAAAACATTGACTGTACCCAGAAAAACAACTGGGAGAGTATTCAGTTTCACCCTTTATCTCCAGCCTCACATGTTTCTCTTCAGGACTTGTTTCAGGTTTCAGGTCCTGACTTCAGCAGGACTTCATATAACTTCAGCAAGACTTCATATATATATATATATATATATATATATATATATATATATATATATATATATATATATATATATATATATATATATATATATATATATATATATATATATATATAATATATATATATATATATATATATATATATATATATATATATATATATATATATATGTTGTTCCGGTTTTACGTCACGGACTCCCTTTTCTACCAAGGGCTAGGACTGTTGCCTTCTTGCGAAGGACTTGTTTTGGCAGATGTAATCGTTACCCTGAGTGCAAGCCCTTACTAACCTTAGACCATGACGGGGCGGGATTCCTCGACCTGACGCCTCATGCACTAGTACCCCATCCTTTCTAAGACTATTTTCTATGAAATGATTTTGGATCGTTTTGATATGAGAATCTTGATTTATCACAGAGATAAGGAGAACAACGATTTTGTGAAGTTTATTTGAGGATTGTTAGGATTTATCTTCGCGAATTCTATAATTAATGTTGTGCTAATTTAGATAATCTGCGATTATCGGCATGCATATTTCTGAGTTAATAGTTAAAATATTAACAGGTAAATTCCTTCTCTTTTCTTCTTTTGAGAAAGGGTATTGTGACTGTTCTTTGAAATCGCATTGAAAAAAGTTTTCTCTTGAAGTATCAGCTTTTAGCATATTTTTTTTTTATTTGTAGTGATTGTTTCTGTTTACAATAGATAGTTTCATATTTTATTTATGATAATTAAATATTTTTGACGTATTTTGTTTAAGTTCCGGTCTGAGGTACATTTGACTTCTGGAGAGTGTGTGTGCTTTAACTCCACCCTCCCTGTAATAAAAGGAAATGCGGCCATAGTAGACATGTGTGTGTACGTATTTCGCAAGTTGTTTTTGCAATGTTAGGCAGAAAAAGAATAAATTTAGGATGCGCCTTTGCTTAATCTGTACTCAGTTAATGTTATCTAAGATGTTATCAGACATAAAACTTTGACAGATAATTAATCAAAATAGCCATTTACGAGAATTATTAGTGGTTAATACAGAGTGAAGGTGGTTATATGACTAGGCGAGAATGTTGTTATTGTATATCTATGTGTATCTAGACAGACAAATCGCGATAAGTTTTTTCCTTACAAGAAAAACATTAGCTCAATTACTCTTAGCAAAAGAGAGAATGCATACTGGTTCCTTGTCTCAGAATACAGAAGCAGGTGTGGAGGGAGAGCATGAGGAGGGAGAGAGTGAAAGAGAGAAGAAGAGCTTAAAAATATGCAATTCACCAAGTCTCTTGGGGATTATGCACAAGATTTGGCATTATTTTACTATAGTTGGTTTTTGCGGTATTAGTATGTTATTGCTGCGAGAGTTTAAAAATAGATTTTTTTCTGAAGCCATTCTGCTTAGCTAAAACCCGTTTTATCAGGTCGTTGCATAAGGGTCAAATTTGCGCTAAGCAGTTATTTTCGCAAAATTATAGTGAATTCAAAGATGTAGGTTTAAGAAACCGTTTCCAAGGACATGGTGATTTTCCCTTAATTGGACTTTGCTCATTTGTTTTACCTAACAAAAGCATCGTAAGTGTGAAGAAGATCCCTTCTCTAGTAAGTTAATGAAGCTTACATTTTAATGAGCTTAATTTTTTAGTGTTGATTTTTTTTTCTTTCATATTTTGCCAGATAAATATATGATTTAATTTTAAGATTTTTTTAAAGATTATTTCTGTTAGTGTTAAACATAATGCAGAATTTCGAGTGTTTAGTAATAAGAGTTGTTTGCCACATTTTTGACTGTTTTAAAGGAAAGCTTAGCTTGCCACAAACAACCAAACAGCAGGAATGTTGATAACCACATTGTTATATTTTGTTAATAGAGAATTGAGACAAAAGTAAATCTAGAGTTGTAGAAGAAACTGGATTAAAAGAATTTGGTACAGAATGAGTAATATTTGTGAAATATAATTACACGATATTTGTTCTTTGCCACAATCTGCATATTATTACTATTTCTAGCATAACTCCTTATGTATCTTGTACTATCTCTGTACGAATCTTATTTGTGAGTCTTTCCCTTTTTCTCACTGTTAATATATAAACACTGTTTATCTCCTAATACTGTAAAAAAAAAAATATTGTTTTATTTTCCCGTATTGTGTTGTTCTTTTCCTGCCCTCTTTTCCTGCATGTATCCTATTTTCGTTCTCTTCTTTATTTACACAGAATCCTGTTTTATATATATATATATATATATATATATATATATATATATATATATATATATATATATATATATATATATATATATTATATATATATATATATATATATATATATATATATATATATATATATATATATATATAAATATATATATATATATATATATATAGATATATATATATATATATATATATATATATATATATATATTTATATATATGTAAGCTTATTATGTGAGCTTTTGTTAAACTTCAGCTTGGATACTGAATCCTCATTGTATTATTCTGTTGAATATTAAATTTTGCCGGTATAGACGTAAGGTAACATTTTTAAGGCACTATACTTAACTTTAATTTTCATATCTTAATTTATGCTCTCTTGCAATTTTTATTTGTTAATTCTGTCTTTGAATGAGAAGGCCAGAGCACTTATTTTAGGCAGTCAGATTCCTATCTCTAAGATTCCAAGAAATTTGTAACCATGTGGCAAGCATTTTTATCGTTTTTAACTTTCTTTTTGTGATCACTTAATTATTCAGGTAATGAAATTCATCAGGTCATTTGTAATACAGTATTAGCATATGCCACTTGATCAACCACTACCAGCCTTTATCCTAGTATTTGTACAGCATGGCCTTTTTATAAACGGATTTGCATATCCTTTGCTTCTTTTCCCTTTACCAATTGGAGGATTGTAAGCATTTTAGATACACTGCATGCTTGATATCTCTGTTGTGTGCTTTCATAGGCCTGTGCCCATTCCCAGGCGTAATATTGGGAATCACTGTATTTGTGAAGGCCACTTAGGAACTTTTTTTTTTTACTCGGAGACTCCTCTATGGATCTCTAATTGCAGAATAGAATTGTAGAGGGAGACTATCGTCCTGTGGATGGGATTTGTGAGAGGAGGGTAAGAGTAGTCACCCCCTTAATAGCTTAGCCATAGCAGAAAGGAGAGGCTAGATGTGCACCTAGCACTCTCCAATTGTCCTGTGGTAGCCCGATGTGGCATTGTCTGGGACCACCGTGGGTACAACCTGGGCCCATTTCCCTGCAGAGATGCTGGGTGGGGGAAAAAAAAACGGAGCAGCAGCATTTCAAGAAATTTGAGCTCCTTATAGGTGCTGAAGAAAGTGATATAATTGGAGCAAGGTCGTTTAGTGTTGTCATGAACTTGAGCTTACCTGATATCCATTCATTTGATTATTTATACTTCCAGGATTCTTACAGATATTTGAAATTAGTTGGATACATAAATATATTGTGTGTGTGTAAGTGTGTGTGTGTGTGTGTGTGTGTGGTGTGTGTGTGTGTGTGTGTGTGTGTGTGTGTGTGAGTGTGTGTGTGTGTGTGTGTGTTTAGTAAAAGAAAAGGCCCAATGCCCTCCTTAGGAGTAAGACTGAATAGAAAGTATAACTTTTTAATTTCTTCAGTGTATTGATACTTGCTATTATGCTACTGTGAATAATTAATGCTGTCATTAATGTCCTCTATTTTGAATTATTTAATTATATTTTGTAGTAGCAATGAGATTTTATAATCATAATATGTCTGATTTATTAATTGCTGTTGCTGTATTCCATCTCAGTCATTAATGCTATTGACGCAGTTATTAATGTATTCTATTTAGTATTATTTATTGTTTGCTAAGATTGCACACATGACAAGTTCTATTATATTGGTTCTCCAATATTTTAGAGTAAATTGTGTTCCTTAGTTATAATGTGGAGGAGGTGTAGTATATTTATTTGCCAGCCTCATAAAAGGAACAAAAGTCAATCTAAGGTCCAACGATTGACACCTCCGGGAAGCCGTAACCCAGGGCCAAATCCTGGAGAATTAATCAATGAAGTTGACAATGTAAGTACTATATGATCTAGACTTTCCCCCCTCCCATAGAGCGACACCAGCCATTAGAGATAAGCTCTTGACCAAGTGTAAAACTGATTGGTCTAGGAACATCCCTAAAGACCACCTCCGCTTATGCATCTGGAGGCTGGGTCGAAGTATTAATAGTTAGAGTCAATTAGAGAGAGTAACAATTCCTAGTCAAGTATATAGAGGGGCTGGGTCATATCCTCATTAATTTCTAGGCAGAGTCATTTGTCAGCCATCACGGCTGCTTTAGGCCTAGACTATAGATGTATCTCAGATAGAAGTATACCTATATCCTCAGAGGCAAATGGGGCTAACAGCTGTTTGTACGAATACTGCAAAATAAATGTAGCGTTCATTCTCCCAAGACCAATGTTTGATTCATCCACCACTCTATAGCCTGCACGAAGTAATAAGAAGACGTATATATAAGACACTGTGAGAGAGAGAGAGAGAGAGAGAGAGAGAGAGAGAGAGAGAGAGAGAGAGAGAGAGAGAGAGAGAGAGAGAGAGAGAGAGAGAGAGAGAGAGAGAGAGAGATGCTAGGTGCCTCTGATGCTCCTTCCGCATTACATCCTTGACATCACTTATCGAAAATTTCTACTAATTAAAGCATGATGAGTAACTTTCATATGTAAAATAATAAATGTATCAGTCACGTCTAACATTAGGCATGAATAAACGAATCTCGCAATATTAGTAATTTCCATCAAAAAAAAAAAAGAAGAAGAAGGGAAGTTGGAAGCAACTTACATCCCTTCCGCATTAAAGGGCTGACTCAGCGATATAATCTTTATTAACTCTGTATTAGTTACTTTTATACAATAGTGTGATAAATTACGGTAATATACTCTTTCATATCATATCAATGCATAATAACAGTGAACATCATTTACGCAAGGCTCGTGCAATATGGCCAGTGACAGAATAAAAAATAAAAAATACTCCCCAGCCAGCTGTCGCCAGATTTATGTAATAGAAATGGAAAGTGAATTATTGAATAACGGGTAAAACAAAAGTAATAAAAGGCAGAGGAAAAACATCTCAAATGGTGACATATTTAAAGAAATATAATGTATATTACATTGATAGAGAGAGAGAGAGAGAGAGAGAGAGAGAGAGAGAGAGAGAGAGAGAGGAGAGGAGAGAGAGAGAGAGAGAGAGAGAGAGAGAGAGAGAATTATCGCCCATACACACTGGTCTAATGGCTAGAGTCTAGACTCTGCCTTTAAGGGAATGGAGAATGCTTAAACACATTTTAATATTTACAAACATATAAGCAAGTAAAAAACTGAGTAATTAAGCAACTAACTAAATGCGTGCTGCAAATTGATAATATATATATATATATATATATATATATATATATATCATATATATATATTATATATATATATATATATATATATATATATATATATATATATATATATATATATATATATATATATATATATATATATATATATATATATATATATATATATATATATATATATATATATGTATATATATATATATATATATATATATATATATATATATATATATATATATATATATATATATAATATATATATAATATATATAGTATGATAGTAAATGCCAATACCTTAGACACCTTCAAATGTAGATTAGATAGACATATGACAGAGGTAGGGTGGGGTATGAATAGGTTAGTGCTTATTAGAAAAATCATAAAAAGAAAAACAGAATAAATAAGTAGAGTAGAATAGAATAGGTTAGACATGCTGAAAATACAATTCAAAAATGGAGCTGCCTCGTGTGTGCCAGTAGGCATGTTGCAGTGTCCTCTATTCTTATGTTCTTATGTTCTTATATATATATATATATATATATATATATATATATATATATATATATATATATATATATATATATATATGAATAAAATTAATAGATATACATATAAATGAATGGAGTAATACAGTCTACAGAAAAAGGCATAATAAAAAAATAAATACAGGCTGCCCCAAGTATCTTACTAACAAAAGGATTTACTATTAGATTAACTGTTCTTTGAGGATTAAAACCCAAATTTCTCCAAAGCATACTCCTAGAATAACAGATAATTGGGTGAGAAGTTAAAAGAATATTAAGAGTTAAATATATTTATCTATAAACATAAGAGATAAATATATAGATAGAAAATTTCGATTTAATTCAGGAATATCTCTGGTGCAGCTTCTTAAAATAAAGTCTACGCTCGTCGGTCTAAAGCCCAAATTTTTATTTATGTTTTCATCAATTCATATTGTTTTAAGAAAACTGTGGAATGTGCATTTTCGCTTTTTCGAAGCCCGAGTTCGTGAATATATTGTTCCACTACTATCCCAGACACTCTATGAACCCCTTATGAGTAACAGGAACTATGAAAAGGAAACCAATTTGACAGGCTTCAGTCGTAACAACCAAACTTAAAATTAAGTTGATGAGTTGTTAAATGAGATGGATGGATGGCATGGAAAGAGCACTGAATGCATGTGGAATGCCAGTGGAACAGGGAAGAGTGCAAGCAAGAGATAGGAATGAGTGGAGGAAGATTGTGCATATATGACGCGGCCCAAAGGGATTTCTCTCACCTGCTAACTTAGTGAACTGTGGTGGACGGGTGTGAGAGGAGTTGCCATGTGATGAAGAGGTGTCGGTACACCAGCTGTGGCTGTCGGTCCCCATTGTAGAATATCCTTGTTCGCCTACCTTGTGGTTGACCCAAGCATGATGGAAGGGGGGGTGACATGGCAACCCTTTATCCCCAAGGACTTGAGAGGAGTGGTTGAGGTGTGTGTGGATCGTGGTGAAAGCGCGTTTCTTGTATATGTATGTAGTTCTTAAATAAGTAAGTAAATAAATAAACAAATACAATTTATAAATAATAAATAAAATCATGTTACGTTTTGAAAAACATGCCAATTGCTTTCTCAGAGTTTCCAAGAAGGAATAAAAAACATTAAAGCTTATATATGGCCTCAAACAATTGCGCACTTTTCTCGATTACTTAAGTGAAGACAGTATGTTACGTACACAATAGTTCTTTATAATGTTTTTTTTCTCACAAGCAACATGCGTATGCTTTCAAAATATATATTCAGTCTTATTCCTCTCTTCTACATCGCTAGATTACACTGCGAGTCAGTGCTTCAAGTCATCGTATGTGTGTGTGTGTGTGTGATTACCTAATTGTGATTACCTAATTGTGTTTACGGGAAAGAGCCCAAAGCTCGTATCTTCCCGTCTCCTCATCGGTTCCATTTTATACTTAGTGATACTTATCATACCTGTCCTTAAAACTATGGATTGAGATAGCATTAACTACCTCCTCGCTTAGCCAATTCCAATTATCAACTACTCTCACACTGAAAAAGTATTTCCTTACATCCTGCGAAGAAGTTCTCTTACGAAGCTTCAAACTATGACCTCTAGTTCTAGAGCCAGCCATATCAAAATATCCATCCCTATCCACTCTATCATAACCATGAAGGAATTTAAAGACTGTCACCATATCCCCCCTCACTCTTCTAGCTTCGAGTGATGGTAAGTCTAATTCCCTCAGCCTCTCATCATAACTGAGATTGCGTATTTCTGGCACCAGTTTCGTGGCATGTCTTTGAACTTTTTCAAGTTTGGCTGTGTGTGTGTGTGTGTGTGGTGTGTGTGTGATTACCTAATTGTGATTACCTAATTGTGTTTACGGGAAAGAGCCCAAAGCTCGTATCTTCCCGTCTCCTGATCGGTTCCATTTTAGACTTAGTGATACTTATCATACCTGTCCTTAAAACTATGGATTGAGGTAGCATTAACTACCTCCTCGCTTAGCCAATTCCAATTATCAACTACTCTTACACTGAAAAAGTATTTCCTTACATCCTGCGAACAAGTTTTCTTCCGAAGCTTCAAACTATGACCTCTAGTTCTAGAGCCAGCCATATCGAAATATCGATCCCTATCCACTCTATCATAACCATGAAGGAATTTAAAGACTGTCACCATATCCCCCCTCACTCTTCTAGCTTCGAGTGATGGCAAGTCTAATTCCCTCAGCCTCTCATCATAACCGAGATTGCGTATTTCTGGCACCAGTTTCGTGGCATGTCTTTGAACTTTTTCAAGCTTAGCTATGTGCTTTTTCAAGTGCGGATTCCAAAAGGGGGCTGCATATTCGAGTTTTGGCCTCACATAGGTTACATAAATATTTCTGAACATTTCCTTGTCCATGTGCCTGAAGGCTACCCTTACATTTGATAAGAATGCATATGCTGCCCTTACTATGCCATTTATATGTATTTCTGGAGACAAATCTGCCAGTATGTTTACTCCTAGATCTCTCTCATTTTCTGTCTCTTGAAGTTGTACTCCAGCCACCGAGTAGTCAAGCTTGGGCCTTCTTGCACTTGTACCCATTCTCATTACCTTACATTTTGAAGTATTGAATTTCATTAGCCACTTTTATGACCACTCATGCAGATTATTTAGATCCTCCTGAAGTTCTCTACCTTTGTTCTCGTTTTTTACTTTCTTCACAATCTTTGCATCATCTGCAAACATATTCATGAATGAATTTACAGACTCTGGTAGGTCATTTACATATACAAGGAACAAATGTGGCCCTAAAACTGAACCCTGTGGAACTCCACTACTAACTCTTCTCCATTCAGACTCTGAGTGTCTTACTCTAACCCTCTGTTCCCTTCCTTCTAAGTAAGTTTTTATCCATTCCAAAACATTTCCACCTATTCTAGCCATTGTTTGCAGCTTCCTAATAAGTCTCCCATGTGGAACAGTGTCAAATGCTTTCTGGAAGTCTAGGAATATGCAATCTGCCCAGCCCTCTCTTTCCTGTAAGATTTGGCTTACCTCATCATAAAATTCTAATAAGTTTGTTACTGTTGATCTACCTTCTCTGAAGCCATGTTGCCTCACTGACAAAAAGTTGAAGGATTCCAAGTGAAGAGAGATATGTTTCCTTAGTAGTTTCTCCATAACTTGCAAACTATGCTGGTCAAGGAAACTGGTCTATAGTTCAGAGCCGTATCCCTCCTTCCCTTTTTGAAGATAGGTATCACATTTGCTTGTTTCCAGCATCTTGGAATCTCCCCGACTCCAGTGACTCCTTAAATATGATACTTAGTGCCACTGATATTGTGTTTGTGCATTTTTTAAGCACATGAGGACCTGTAGCTTTATGAACATCTAAATCCATCAGCGCTTTGCATACCTCTGTGGCTGTAAGGTTGATGTTCTCTAATACCGGCCCTTGAGCTTCTATCACTGCAATCTGAGGGGGTGGGGTATTTTCTACTGTAAATACTGACTGAAACTCCTTGTTCAATTCCTTGCAGATTTCTTCATCCGTCTCAGTGATGCTTCCATCCGCTCTCTTTAGCCTTAAAACCTGTTCTTTTACCTTCAGTTTTCCTCTGATAAAGCTGTGGAAAAGCTTGGGATTTTCTTTAGCCTTTCTGGTGATGTCCCTCTCATAGTCTCTCTCTGCCTCTCTCCTTTTACTTAGGTAGTCATTTCTTGCTCTTTTGTAGGTTTGCCAGGCATTTATGTTTTTTCTCCTCCTATACCTTTTCCAGCATTTGTCTCTCCACTCCTTAGCTCTTTTACACCCATTATCGAACCATTTCTCTCTGGCATGAATTACACCTACTTTGGTGACAGGTATGTGTGTGTGTGTGTGTGTGTGTGTGTGTGTGTGTGTGTGTGTGTGTGTGTGT
>JAXCGZ010003880.1:75000-87500 GCA_037179515.1 Halocaridina rubra
GTAGGGATACGGCTCTGAACTATAGACCAGTTTTCTTGACCAGCATAGTTTGCAAAGTTATGGAGAAACTACTAAGGAAACATATCTCTCTTCACTTGGAATCCTTCAACTTTTTGTCAGTGAGGCAACATGGCTTCAGAGAAGGTAGATCAACAGTAACAAACTTATTAGAATTTTATGATGAGGTAAGCCAAATCTTACAGGAAAGAGAGGGCTGGGCAGATTGCATATTCCTAGACTTCCAGAAAGCGTTTGACACTGTTCCACATGGGAGACTTATTAGGAAGCTGCAATCAATGGCTAGAATAGGTGGAAATGTTTTGGAATGGATAAAAACTTACTTAGAAGGAAGGGAACAGAGGGTTAGAGTAAGACACTCAGTGTCTGAATGGAGAAGAGTTAGTAGTGGAGTTCCACAGGGTTCAGTTTTAGGGCCACATTTGTTCCTTGTATATGTAAATGACCTACCAGAGTCTGCAAATTCATTCATGAATATGTTAGCAGATGATGCAAAGATTGTGAAGAAAGTAAAAAACAAGAACAATGGTAGAGAACTTCAGGAGGATCTAAATAATCTGCATGAGTGGTCAGAAAAGTGGCTAATGAAATTCAATACTTCAAAATGTAAGGTAATGAGAATGGGTACAAGTGCAAGAAGGCCCAAGCTTGACTACTGGGTGGCTGGAGTACAACTTCAAGAGACAGAAAATGAGAGAGATCTAGGAGTAAACATACTGGCAGATTTGTCTCCAGAAATACATATAAATGGCATAGTAAGGGCAGCATATGCATTCTTATCAAATGTAAGGGTAGCCTTCAGGCACATGGACAAGGAAATGTTCAGAAATATTTATGTAACCTATGTGAGGCCAAAACTCGAATATGCAGCCCCCTTTTGGAATCCTCACTTGAAAAAGCACATAGCTAAGCTTGAAAAAGTTCAAAGACATGCCACGAAACTGGTGCCAGAAATACGCAATCTCAGTTATGATGAGAGGCTGAGGGAATTAGACTTACCATCACTCGAAGCTAGAAGAGTGAGGGGGGATATGGTGACAGTCTTTAAATTCCTTCATGGTTATGATAGAGTGGATAGGGATCGATATTTTGATATGGCAGGCTCTAGAACTAGAGGTCATAGTTTGAAGCTTCGTAAGAAAACTTCTTTGCAGGATGTAAGGAAATACTTTTTCAGTGTAAGAGTAGTTGATAATTGGAATTGGCTATGCGAGGAGGTAGTTAATGCTATCTCAATCCATAGTTTTAAGGACAGGTATGATAAGTATCACTAAGTATAAAATGGAACCGATGAGGAGACGGGAAGATACGAGCTTTGGGCTCTTTCCCGTAAACACAATTAAGTAATCACATATATATATATATATATATATATATATATATATATATATATATATATATATATATATATATATATATATATATATATATATATATATATTTATATATATTTTGTGATGGCAGGCACAACATCAAAGAATAGCCCCAACGCATTCCCTGCGTGTTGTAGGAGACGACTAAATGTGGATGGGGTGTCGTAAGAAAAGTTTAAGAAATGGAGTGGAACATTGTAACTGGTCTTCACCATGTATTTTCTTGGCTGTAGGAGGTGTTGTGACAACTAGTATATGGTTATGCCTTTAGACCTCTCACATAGGCTCCAAGAGCCGTTAGAGGTCAGAGTGGCTCAACCTAAAAACCACCCACCATGGAGGAGAGCATACACAGAGTCAGTTGGAAGTTAGACCTTGCCTTGGGCAGAAGTAAGATCTGTATTGAAGTTCCCTCTAAGGGGGTAGGGAACTGTGACTTGGAGTAACGTGGAGCTTTGAGGTGTAAATTATGTGTAGTATTAAATAAATACATTTAAATTAGAAGATGCATATCTGTTATCACTGACCTCGCTACCAGTAATAAGTTAAGAACAATAATACAACATAATGTTATTCAGCTTTATCGTAGAGAGTGAAGTATTATATGTCAGTGGCGGCAGCTTAGGACGATTCCACGCTGTAATTACAGTGAAGAAACTAGAAAAAAGTAATATTAATGCATCTCTGGAAGCAATGTCCAAGGTAGAAAAGATTCGTCGTATCCTAGAGTTAGAAGAAACTTCTAGACACTTACAAGCAAGCGACACCGAGAGAGACGCCTCAGGTTCCAATGACGCTCAGAGTATCGAGACAGCAGAGCCAGTCACTCCTCTCCCCCGTCCCCATATAGGCAAGGCACCCCGCAGTAAGAGTTGCCCCATGCATTTTGAATCCGAGGGAAAGTTCCTGAAACTTCGTTCACAAAGGCTGAGAAATGCTAACTTGGAGAGAAATTCAGTGTGATTCATGTATATCACTGTGTGCCGCACTGTGAATGTGGCTTTGAGAGAAAACGCCCCTACCAGGCGTTATTTGTCGCTGAATTCGACTAAGAAGATGCCTGTGATGGAGAATCGGCGATTTTACGAGACATATGGACGACGTCTGCGAGAAAATCAGAAGAAAGGAAAATCTCCTCCAGTGTCTGGGGCCATGACGTCCTTCAAGCAGCATCCCAAATAGCTAAGTACTTGTAATTTATATCCAGTGAGTAATGGGACAATTATTAAAAGAAATTGAGGTCGGAGGACTCCGCCATTTTACTTGTAGTCAGGCTGTGACTCTGCCACCCCGCATAATTTGTACTAATAGCTATAAGCAGTAATAAACTTGATTCTTTTTATAATTTGAACAATATAACGAGTAATTACACTTGAAGGGTGTCCCAGTTATTTTTAATTATTGCCTAAGTCAATTATTAAACATGCAGATCTATAAGTCTTAATTTTTAACTCCCACAGGTCTCTTGAGTCCCTTTTGATTATTACTCCCTCTGTCATTGTTACTTGGCACACTAATTCTGTGTCTTAGGTTCGAGTCCCGGTCAGGGGTAAAATATGATTCACGTTGTCACATATGTTAATGTGTTTATTTCATAATCATTAATGCATATAGAGCAGGGTTTGAATTACATGAGAAACATGACACCACGAGTGAGGTTAGGAGAAGCTGCAATATGAACAAAAAAGCATTCAGATAAAATGCGTTCATTCCTGGTATAGCAGTTAAGCTGTAAGGCTTACTTCTCCTTTAGACCTTCAGTGGTGTAGTTGATAGTGCCTTGACACAGTATTTCTGTGTCTTAGCTTCGACTTCCGGTCAGGTTTAAAATATGATTCATATTCTCACATATGTTAATGTGTTTATTTTATTATATATATATATATATATATATATATATATATATATATATATATATATATATATATATATATATATATATATATATATATATATATATATATATATATATATATATATATATATATATATATATATACATATATACATACATACATACATACATACATACATACATACATACATACATACATACATACATACATACATACATACATACATACATACATACATACATATATATATATATACATATATATATATATATATATATATATATATATATATATATATATATATATATATATATATATATATATATATATATATATATATATATATATATATATATATATATATATATATATATACACATATATATATATATATATATATATATATATATATATATATATATATATATATATATATATATATATATTGATTTTAACTGAAAAAATTAACGTGTAGCATCATTTTTATATCAATTTCTCAAAGCAAAAGTAGAGTATTTTTTACGGAGAAACGTTTGCGAAATGTGACAGTGTTTAAGAATAAAATATAAGTAGTAGAGTTTTTATATACTCCAAAATGCGCGTAAGAATTATAGCAAGAAATATACTTGAATCTGCTTTTAAGGTTTTTCTTTTATCAAGTGTGATTTCCAAGAAAGGAATCAAAGTGACTGATCAATCTCTCGAATTCGTTATTTTAAAGTAATAGTCACTGTACTGATTTTTTACATTAAAATACGTGTGTGGCATATCCTTTGAAAAATAAAAGAATTTTTTTATATTATTAAGATTAATACAGCTTGATATAAAGTTTTTTTTTTGTTCGTTAAGATGTTATGCAGGCTGGGAAAGAGAGTAGAGCAAATTCTGCCGTGATAGGGAGGTTAGGGTGTCACCCTACCGTACTGTAGTGGGGAGTATAGGGAGGACCTAGGACCGTTGACATGGTCATGCAACCACGATTTCAAGCACACACTCTTTCAGAGTGACGGGGAAAGAAATCGGCGCCATAAAGAGATCTCTCGGGGGAAATGTTTAAAGAGTGTGAGTTGCGAGTGTAAACGAGTGTGAGAGGGAACGAGTGTGACTGACCAGGGGTATATTTTGAGGGATGCTCTCGTGGGTGGAATAGCGGGAAGTTTGTTAAGAAGCAGGATGGAGACAGGGTATGGGATGACTCTTGCCCTGTGTCACACGTGTCTTAATCCAAGCCATATGCGCATAGTTTTAACGGGAGGTGCTGTAGCCATTGCAATATCTGTTAAGAGATATTTTTGTGACATGATTTTCCACCTGCCCAAGTATGGCCGAGATGAAGATTTTATTTTATATTTGTTTTGTCCCTTACCCCGCCAATGAGATTATTCGATATTCGAAAATTTCAAGAGAGATATTAAGTGATAAAGGACGTGAATCTATGAATGGTTTTTTATTTTTATTTCTAGCTGCTGTATATACATTATTTGTCCAAAAGAAGAAAAATATATAACTTCCCCCCTGTCTCCTGAGGTAATTCTGCTGAATAGTTACTCGAAAAATTTAAATTTGTGTTAGTAGAAGAATTTATTCTTTAATGTTGCAAATGAAATATTATTTTTAATTATATTACTGCATGCACAGAGACAAGCTTCTTATATTTTTTTTCAGATACACGTTCTTTTTATATTATTCTTTGTTGAAATGTGTATATCATCTTCATATGTAACTGTAACATTTCGAAGAGATGAAGATATTAACGATTTTGAGAAGCTTATCTAGAGATCATTATTGTTAATTACTGTCATTGTCATGAAATTTATATTTACAAATGAGCTAAGTAAGATAATTGAGCTTCTCAGAGCTTATATTTTGAGTTTGAAATTTTAAAATAATGATACCTATGTCTTTTTATATCGTTTATTAAGAAAGGATATTTGTAAATTTTGTTGATAGTAGTAGGGATATATGAATACAATTAGGAAAATTCTTTTGAAGTATCAGCTTTAGTGTAAAATATTTTTTATTTATAATTCCTGTTAAGCTTCCGATAGTTTTATATTTTATTAAATAAGATTATCAAATATGTTGTAGTATTTTGTTTGAATATCGTCAGAGATATGTTTGACTTATAGTGAGTGTGTGCTTTGACTCAACCCTCTGATTTATAAAAAGAGAAAAGATCACCATACTAAACAAGTATGTGTATGCTTATTTCACTAACGTTATTTGCAATGTTAAACAGGAAAAGAATGGATTTATGCTTTGATGTCTCTTTATTTGTATATTATTTTGTTTTTATTCTTTTTAGATCTTAGAAAACGGTTGTGGTGGCCTTCCCCTGTATATTTGGGCAGGAAGCAATATGTTTTCTGTTTGAAGAAAGATAAGTTGACTTAGACTCATATTCTCTCTCTCTCTCTCTCTCTCTCTCTCTCTCTCTCTCTCTCATATATATATATATATATATATATATATATATATATATATATATATATATATATATATATATATATATATATATATATATATATATCGCATCTTTTGCCCCTTCCATACTGAAACATGTTATTTCTTTGTGGACAGAGTATTATAATTTTTTTTTTTTTTAGATTCTTTTGCAAATTTGCTAAATGATAAATGTGCCCAAGCATTATTACATTTGATAATTTTTGCATGCTGATTTTGCATAAATACTGATAAGTCATAATGTGAACTGATTTAATGTGTTTTTTCTGCCACATATTTCAACTGTTTTGGAAAATAAATACACTCCCACTGACAAATTGGCAACCAGAAGGTTGGTGACTATGCTCATATATATATATATATATATATATATATATATATATATATATATATATATATATATATATATATATATATATATATATATATATATATATATATATATATATATATATATATATATATATATATATATATATATATATATATATATATATATATATATATATATATATATACATATATATATATATATATATATATATATATATATATATATATATATATATATATATATATATATATATATATATATATATATATATATATATATATATATATATATATACATATATATATATATATATATATATATATATATATATATATATATATATATATATATATATATATATATATATATATATATATATATTTATATATACATATATATATATATATATATATATATATATATATATATATATATATATATATATATATATATATATATAACACATATATATATATATATATATATATATATATATATATATATATATATATATATATATATATATATATATTGCCTACATCAATACTGAATATTCTTGGATATTCATTATACACCTCTTATTATTCCTTCACTTCTGACAAGTCATTACACTCTTCACCTCTGTTACTTTTTACTTAATGCATTCTTCGTGGCCAGGCTCGGTGGGGGCTAGTTTTTTTTTTTTTTTTTGGGGGGGGCCGTCCTGGTGTCACAATCATATATATATATATATATATATATATATATATATATATATATATATATATATATATATATATATATATATGTATGTATAAATATAAATATATATATACATATATATTTATATATATAGGGATCCAGTTAGGATCCGATATATAGCATTGTTTTATAAGTTTTGTTTCACTTATGGGCTTCCTTACTATTTAGTGCTGTATGCTAACAGTTTGTACTTATTTATATATATATATATATATATATATATATATATATATATATATATATATATATATATATATATAATATATATATATATATATGACTGCAGGAATTCAAATACTAGATGAGACTGTTAGAATGAGCATTATTATGAAATATAGATATAGAACTCTGTTCTTGCCTCAAAATGCCAGTATCATTTGTATATATGTTGTTATTCCTGATATAGTATTTTTATTTCTTTTTTATTATTCTTGTTATGATCATGATTATTATTATTGCTATGATTATTATGTTGGCTGTTATTGTTGTTATCACTCCATGGCCTTTTGCTAATCATTGTTTTCATAGGGCTATCAGTAGTAACCAATTTATTTGTATTTTTATTTTGAATTCAAGCTTTTATGCTACTGTAGTCACTGCTAATAAGACTATTTCTTTAGTGGCTGTTCTCAGCATTTCATGACTTTTCTTTTTTATATCTATAGTATACTAATGTTATGTATCAGTTACTCAGCTATGTCCTGAATATTTTGGAATAATGAAATAATGGAGTAGACACATACTTTCAAGTACCAACCTATTTCCAGGCTGCCCCAACCTGCAATTTTAAATTTTATTTTCACAAACCAGTCCCTTTTACCCATTGGAGATATTGCAAGCGCCTGCAGATGCAGTATACCCCTTGAATGCTTACATGTGGCCGTTGTTTGTACTCAGAGGTCATAGCTATTCTCTCTTGCGTTTATATTAGCGAAATTAGGCCCTAGTTTCCGGCCCTAGAGTCTACTCCAGGCTATGTTCATATATTTCAGCTGAAGGAAGATGCACCTCCATGAGGAGGTGGTGTGATAGGTGATCCTACGACCACCTCAAAATTCGTAAAGCGCTGGCTGAAGAGGTTCATGGCAGATATATCGGCTCCCTTCTGCGTCCGGCCGGTCTCAAGAAAAAGAATTCCTGTACAGTAGTTACAACCCGGACCTACCTCAAAGTGTAAGGTGAGGGTATAAAGGAAACAAGGTGTGGGAATAAGCCCAAAACTTAGCAGTGATGGGTACTGGCCCCTGGGGAAATGAAAATCCCTATAACTAAAAATGAGAAAAGGGAAGTGAAAATCCCTATAATTAAAAATGAGAAAGGGAGATGGAAAAAAATCCCCATATATATATATATATATATATATATAATATATATATATATATATATATATAATATATATATATAAATATATATATATGAAATTTTAAAGTAAATATTCCACACTGTCTTCAAAATTTTCTATAGATGTAAAATTTGTAATTTCTATAATTTTAAGATTTAATCTAAGAGAAAACTCAAAGACTCCCCTAGAAGTAAGTTTAATATAGTAAGTGTCATTAATGAGTAGGTTTTATTTTTTTTTACTCACTATGTTAGTTGCTTTGTTCTATTATTGAATATTTGCAGAGATCATATCCAACTGTATGTTATATTGTTTGAGTAATGTAATTGTATTTATTTAGTTTTTTCTCCTAAATCATTTGTGTCATTGATAAGTAGTTACAATTGTAATTGTGAATCTTTTGAACTCTCTTTTCTCACTATGACAATTGTTTTGTTTTAGTAATGATTATTTGCAGAGATCATATCCAACTGTATTTTATATTACTCTAGTATTGTAATAGTTTAACTAGTTTTATTCTTAAATAATTTTGTCAATGCTTACTAGCTATATATTGCAATTGTGAATACTTAATTTAAATTTTTTTGTCCTTGATCAGAATGCTTATTTTAAGGAACATATATCCCATTTGTTAGACTTTTTCTGCAATCAAATGCTCTGTATGTATGAGAATGTTTTTCAGGAGAATTTTAGTAAGCATCAAGAGCATAGTAATTCTGATATTCCTGTAATCTGTTTAGATAATTATATAAAATTGTAATAGTGTCATAAGTCAGTTGATTAGATAGTTCTGTCCCCCTTTTTTTTTAATAACGATAGTTAAAAATTATAAGGCTCTTGGAAAATTTTTAATGCTTCGTCTGAAATATAATATTTCAGAGTGGTGGTGGGGAGTGTCGTAAGAAAAGTTTAAGAAATAGAATGAAACATTGTAACTGATCTTCACCATGTATTTTCTTGGCTGTAGGAGGTGTTGTGACAACTAGATATATTGATATGCCTTTAGGCCTCTCACATAGACGCCAAGAGCCGATAGAGGTCAGAGTGGCTCAACCTAAAACCACCCACCAGGGAGGAGACCATACACAGAGAGTCAGTTGGACGTTAGACCTTGCCTTGGGCAGAACTAAGATCTATATAAAAGTTCCCTCTAAGGGGGTGGGGAACTGTAACTTGGAGTAACGGGGGGCATTGAGGTGTAAACTAAGTGTAGTATTAAATAAATATATTTAAGTCAGAAGATACATATCTGTTATTACCGACCTCGCTACCAGTAATAAGTTAAGAACAATAATACAATATAATGTTTTTCAGCTTTATCGTATAGAGTGAAGTACTATACGTCCGGGGCGAGGGGATTGAGAATCCCCCATTGTATTAACCTCCCGTGAGACGTCAAAGAAGATGGGAATAGAGGGCAGATGACTTCTCCCCAAATTCTAGTTTTGGGCTGTCTAAATGTGCGTGGTTGTTGTACGATAGAGGGCAAAAGAGGTGAGATTTGATATATATTTGGTAGGAGAAGGATGGATGTATTGGCATTGTGTGAGACAAAGATGAAAGGAAAAGGAGAAGTGGCATTTGATAAGGTGACAAGTAGGGTGTCTGGGGTTGAAAGAGGGAGAGCGAGAAAAGGTGTGGCATTATTGCTGAGTAATTGGATGGTAATTAGTAGTCACCGTGGCTCAACCGGTAGCGTCCGCGACATTGAGGTGTCAGGTCGAGAGTTCGCGCCCCATCACGGTCTGAGGTTAGCAAGGGCATGCACGCAAGGCAACGATTACATCTGCCAAAATAAGTCCATCGTATGGAGGCAACCGTCCTAGCCCTTGGTAGAAAAGGGAGTCCGTGACGTAAAACCGGAACAATTGGATGGTAATTAAGGTAGTGGAATGGAAAGAAGTGTCATCTAGGCTGAGGTGGGTGAGGGTTAGGATGGGTAGGGAATGTTGGGCTATTGTTAGTGCATATGGGCCAGGATGTGAGGAAGAGAGGGATGGATTCTGGAATGCGTTAACTAGGTGTGTGGATGGTCTGAGTAGATGGAACTATGTAGTTGTTTGGGTGACTTAAATGCTAGAGTGGGTGAGGGAGAGGTAGCTGGTGTTGTAGGAAAGAATGGGGTACCAGGTGGCTGCTGGGATGTCTGATCATTTCCTGTTTGTGCAAAAGTGGTAGTAGCAAAAGAGTGGGGAGATAGAATGGGGGCATGTAGAAGGGAAGTGGTGAAGGTGGAATAGTTGAAAAAGCCAGAGAAGAGACAGGAATATCAGGACAGGTTGAAAGTGGCACATGACAGGGTGAAAGAAGAGAAGTTGGGGAGTTAGAGGAGGAATGGGGGTTGATGAAAGAAGGTTTTGTGGGACATGCAATTGATGTGTGTGGAAAGAGGTTTGTTGGAGGTGGCATGTGAAAATGAAGGTGAAAGAGAAAGAGTGGGTTTTTGAGGAATGGCTGCAGTGTAACAGTAGGGAGAAGTATGAAATATATAGGGAGAAAAATGTAGAAACCAAGGGGAAGGTAGAGGAAGAGAAGAGGGCAAGTGTTAGGTGGGGACAGGATTTTAGTAGGTCATATGAGGAGAATATAAAGAAATTTTAGAAAGATGTGAAGAGAGTAAAGAAGGGTGGATTGAGGATGGAAGGGACAGTGAAAGATGTGAATGGACAGATGTTAAGAGGGAATGATGCAAGAAAAAGATGGGCAGAATATTTGAGCGGTTGCTGAATGTTGAGGAAGATAGAGAGGCAGCTATAGTGGCAATGGGGGTTTTCAAGTGCCAATAATGGGAGATGAAAATGAGAGAAAGATACAAGAGAGGATATGAAAAGGGCATTGGATGAAATGAAAGCAGGTAAAGCACCTGGAAGGGATGGTGTGAGAGCGGAGATGTTGAAAGAAGGGGGTCTGGCTGCATTGGAATGGTTAGTGAGAATGTTTAATATATGCTTTATGTTGTCAATGGTGCCAGTGGAATGGGTAATTGCTTGTATAGTGCCCCTATACAATGGTAAGGGAGATGTGTATGAATGCAGTAATTTTAGGGGTATAAGTTTGTTGAGTGTGGTAGGAAAAGGGTATGGTAGGATACAGATTAATAGGATTAGGGATAAGACAGAAAATGTAATCGCAGAAGTGCAGAGTGGTTTTAGGAGAGGTAGAGGGTGTGTAGATCAGTTATGTGAGAAATATATAACAAATGGTAAGGATGTGTATTTTGCATTTTTGGATCTGTAGAAAGCATATGATAGAGCTGATAGAGAGGCAATGTAGAATGTTTTGAGGTTGTATGGAATTGATGGTAGACTGTTGTAACAAGAAGAGTTTGTATGATGGCAGTAGAGCAAGTGTTAGGGTAGGGAATGAAGTTAGTGAGTGGTTTCCAGTGAGTGTGGTACTGAGACAGGGCTGTGTGATGTCACCATGGCTGTTCAATTTGTATACTGATTAAATCGTAAGAGAGGTGAATGAGCGAGTGCATGGTCGAGGTTTGATAATGGTAGATGAGGATGATAACGAGTGGGAGCTGAATCAGTTGCTGTTTGCAGATGATATTGTGGTGGTGGCAGATTCAGAGGAAAAGCTGTGTCAGTTAGTGTCAGAATTTGGAATGGTGTGTGAGAGAAGGAGGTTGCAAGTGAATGTGGGATAGAGTAAGGTTATGAGGTGTACAAGAAATGAGGATGGTGCTGGATTGAATGTTATGTTGAATGGAGAGACACTTGAGAAAGTTGATCTGTTTAAGTATTTAGGCTCAGTTATAGCTGCAAATGGTGGAGTGGAAGCAGATACGTGTCACAGAGTGAATGAAGGATGTAAAGTGTTGGGTGCATTGAAAGGAGTGATGAAGAATAGAGGGTTGGAAATGAATGTTAAGAAAGATTTGTATGAGAAAGTGGTTGTGCCAACTGTGATGTATGGATCAGAGTTATGGGGTATGAAAATAAGTGAGAGAAGGAAACTAAATGTGTTTCAGATGAAATGCCTGAGGAGCATGATTGGTGTAACTTGGTTGGATAAGGTTGGAAATGAAGTGGAAAGAGCAAGAATGGGCGCGAGGAGAGAATTTGCAGCCAGAGTTGATATGAATGTTCTGAGATGGTTTGGCCATGTGGAGAGGATGGATGAAGAAAGACTGCTGAAAAAGATGATGAATGTGAGAGTTGATGGGAGATGTGCTAAAGGGAGGCCTAGGTTTGAGCAGATGGATGGAGTAAGGAGAACCCTGAATGATAGAAGGATGGATGTAAGGGAAGCAAGTGAGCGTGTTAGGAATAGGAATGAGTGGCGAGCGATTGTGACACAGCTCTGATGGGCATCTGCTATTACCACGGGGTTGCATAGCCCAGAGGTAGCCCTGTGGTAGGGGCAAA
>JAXCGZ010003880.1:95000-140000 GCA_037179515.1 Halocaridina rubra
TATCTTCATCCTAAATTCAAAACTTTATAGCATATGTGTTTTGTAATTAGGAATGAAATTAATTAAATCAAGAAAATAACTAAATACTATTCCTCAAAATTACGTCGGCTTCTAAATAATACCACTGTAGTATTTATGAATTAGAATAATTTATCGGACTATACTCTCCTTTACTCCCAGGGTAATATATATATATATATATATATATATATATATATATATATATATATATATATATATATATATATATATATATATATATATATATATATATATATGCACTAACTAGTTGTGTTGGGAATTTCATTTATCTTAATTTCTGTCAACCTGTATGAACTGAAAGTTTTTAATTGACAGAACTCTAGAGTCAATAATAATTACTACATACATCACGAAAGGTTTATTACTCTTATGCATAAGTAAAACTATTTATATAAACTCAATATATAATTAATGCATATTCGAACTTTTTCAACTTGTGTAGCAGCAATGGCTTTTGTATTGAGCATTTCACAGCAAAGAAATTACAAAAATATCATAATATAAATTACAAGACACTTAACTGAAAGATGTGTTACGCTTGGACAATACTTGGGTGATGGATTTGATCAAAATCTTGGGGGTAGTTTGGCCGTCTCTCAACAGACATCCTTAAGAGGCCGCAAAAACCTCTTCTCACACTCCTCTTGCTCATAAAGGCAGCGCTTGCTTGCAAAGAATGCTGAGAGATTCTCAGTCTTATTGATGGTAAATGTAGGTTCCATACTTGTTTGCTCCTTAATGTCTCATGTAGTCTGGAGAAATTTTCTAATCTAGGCTCTCTTGGACAGAATGAAGCATCCTTTCTCACTCTAACATATAGGGTTTATATGTATATATATATATATATATATATATATATATATATATATATATTATATATATATATATATATATATATATATATATATATATATATCTGTCTTATTCTTGATGGCATAGATGTGAAATTCGATCTCGCCTCTTGACACCAAACTGTCAGACTGTTTTATTCCTCTGTTTGTTAAATCCACCCATACGTTTTCTTTACTTCCTCGTTATCTTATACATACCGTTGGAGTTTAAATAAAACTCTGGTCTTGCAAGAACGGACAAGGTGTATTTATTTTGAAGTCTTGTTACAAACAGCTGATAAGCCCCTGAGCCTAGTGGTTGTCTACATCTTGCAATTCCCGGCATAAGGCAGCCGTGAGGACACTGCCTGGGATATCTACTTTTAAATCTCTACCTGAACTGCCTGAACTCTCCAAACTTCTTGACTGCCCACTAAGAGCAAGGCTCCCCCCTCTTGTAAGATTCTTCAGCCTCCGAGGGGTGGGATTTATAGTCCCTAGGTCTATGCCAGACCAGTTATGTCAAACAGTTAAATAAACAAAGATTCTAATTGGTTCCTAGCTAAGCAGAGGGGAGGGTTTTCAGTCGTTTGACCCCTGGCTGCACGTTAATGACTTTTTCAGGTTTTGACCCTGGGTCACGGCTCCGTAATAGCTTTACTCAGACCCTACTTGACCATGGGTCACAGCATCTGGGAAATATCAATTGCCATTCTCCAGATGGATATTCCTTGCTTGGGTTTCTCAGATTTCAACCCTGCGTTCCTACTATGAAGCTGGCAAAACTAACTATATGACAATTATATCAACAAATAACTTTTACATGCAGTAAAACAAAAGGTGACTTATAACAGATAATGTCCATATGCACCACTGCAAAAGGTGAAATGCAACAAATAACTTCCACATTGCATACTACAAAAGATTCATAATAAGTAGATAATATCTACATGCAGCGATACAAAGGATACAGAATATATCATCATGAAATAATACATAATGAAAATATAAATAGCAGCCTTTATATTGCATCTATATGCAATAGTTGCTGAATAGATATACCACAGCATGCAGTACATAAGGTACAAAAGAACAGAAAAGTAAAACGTGCAGAAATACAAAATATGCAGAGCAGAATTATTACAAGCAGCACATAACGTTCAAGTTAACAGAAAATTAACACAAATAGCAGTACGATTTGCACAAAAAACAGTAGTATCAAATGCAGGTGATACATAATATATGTTCTACATGCATATGCACAAATGACCAGACTAGCCTTTCCAGACCTTTTTCTTCTATATCTGTAGCTTTTGTCATGTACATATGGGGTCGCATTATCTCAGTAGTCCCTTGAAGACTAAAGTTGGTGTTGGCTCTTCCCCAGATGGCATTTTGATTAATGTGGGAGAAGAATGACATGTTTGCTCGGTTTAGAAGTATCTTGTCTCAAGAAATGGAAGACAAACAGGAGGGTGACAACATTATTGACTGGCACAAGGAAAGCGAAGGAATGGAGAACACGCACCACTTAAGTAGATATAGGGATAGAGAAAGGCGGAAGAGCTTATGGAACTAAGGAAGTAAAAGAGTAGGATGAGCAAATGACATAACTTGAGGAAATAGAAAGAGGAAACTTGACATAAGTTATGACATAGTAAGATATAAATGAAATATTCTTTTGAAGTTCTACTCCCGGATGTGAAGGGATTACTTCTTTCAGGTCCTTGTTACTTTTCAGTTTGAGCGTGACTTAAGAACAAAGTTACATACACACACGGAAGAGAGAGAGATAGAGAGAGAAAAAAAAGAATAAGAGAAAGAGTGTATGAGAGAGAGAGAGAGAGAGAGGGAGAGAGAGAGAGAGAGAGAGAGAGAGAGAGAGAGAGAGAGAGAGAGAGAGAGAGAGAGAGAGAGAGAGAGAGAGAGAGAGAGAGAGAATAGTCATAAAATAGGTGGAAGTAAAAAACTTATGAAGGCCACTAAAATTGATGGGATAGCAAGAGTAATAGTAGGAAAAGAACTTATGAAGGAAGGAGAATGGAATGAGTAAATGGAAATAATAAAAAAAGTAAAAGAAAAATTTACAATGTATTTTTGTTATGGGTATTATTTAAAATTGCTTTGGAAATTATTATTCTTATGATTATGATGATGATGATGTGTTTATTATTATTATTATTATTATTATTATTATTATTATTATTATTATTATTATTATTATTATTATTATTATTATATTATTTTTATTATTGTTGTTGTTGTTGTTGTTGTTGTAGTCACCGTGGCTCAAGCGGTAGCATATTCGACTTTGAAATGTCAGGTCGAGGGTTCGAGCCCCGTCATGGTCTGAGGTTAGCAAGGGCATGCACTCAGGGTATCGATTACATCTGCCAAAACAAATCCTTCGCAAGAAGGCAACCGTCCTAGCCCTTGTTAGAAAAAGGGAGTCCGTGACGTAAAAACAGAACATTATCATTATTATTATTATTATTATTATTATTATTATTATTAGTAGTAGTAGTAGTAGTAGTAGTAGTAGTAGTAGTAGTAGTAGTAGTTTTATTATTATTGTTATTATTATTATTATCATTATTATTATTATTATTATTATTATTATTATTATTATTATTATTATTATTATTATTATTATTATTATTATTATTATTATTATTATTATTATTTCTTTGATTCAGCCAGTTCTCTTATAAATTGGGATATGTCTTTCGTATATGGATGGATAGATTATTATTATTAATATTATTATTATTATTATTATTATTATCATTATTATTATTATTATTATTATTATTATTATTATTATTATTATTATCATTATTATTATCATTATTATTATTATTATTTTTATTATCATTATTACTATCAGTATTATTATTATTATTATTATTATTATCTATTATTATTATTATTACTATTATTATTATTATTATTATTATTATTATTATTTTTATTATTATTATTTAATTGATATTGGGAGGGTTCCTTCCAAGTTAGGAGGAACTAAGCGTCCTCTGCCTCCCATGGTTCATTTTCTAGTTCCGCTTTGTTCTTCATGGTCTCTGACTGCTGTAAATTAAATTAATTTCTAGCGGACACACAGCGAGTCTGACTTTTAATAAAAGTTTTTTTTTCTTCTATTTATGAGTGTGACACCAGGACGGGCAAAAAAAAAAAAAATGACCTCATCGGCTTGGCACGAAGAAAACATACAGCAATGAGAAACAGAAATGGGGAGTGCTGTTACTAGTCAGATGTTACGGGATAATAAGAGATGTGTAACAAATATCCAAGAAAATTCGATGTTAATGTAGGCATTAAAAAAGAACCGTAACTAAAGGAAGACTTAACATCGAACTGTTTCGGACGGACAGTCCTATTTATGCTCAGTCGACCTTTAGCTATAATACTTAAGGAGGGTTTACACGGTCAAACGGTTCGTCGAACGCGGTTCGACAGACAAGTGTTTGAAGTGATGTTCGAACATGTAAACGGGGTATTTGGTTGTCGAACACGTTTGTCGAACGTGTTCGACAACCAAATTTGTTCATCTAAGGATACATATATTTTTTTCGGTAGGGGGGCATAAGGGGACTCGAACTAGCGTTACCAGCTACAAGTCATGCTGCCTTAGCCAATTTGTACCAATACAACAGACAAAGTCTGAATTTCATGGCACAACCAGTATATTCAAGCATCTCTCCCAGCGACCTTTTAATTCACTTGATAAAGTTGTATATGGCATTAATTAAATATATTCAAAATTGAACCGTTCTATTAACAGTACTATTATCCACGACAATAATTTTTGGGACACCAGGATAGTAGAACTAGCGTCGCAAGCTACAAAGTCATGCTGCCTTAACCAACAGTACCAGTACAACAATTAAAAAAAATTAATTTCATGGTACACTCGGTATATGCAACCATTTCTACCATCGACCTTTTATTCAACATGATAATGTTGTAAGTGGTACTAAGTTTATATATATATATATATATATATATATATATATATATATATATATATATATATATATATATATATGTATATGTATATATATATATATATATATATATATATATATATATATATATATATATATATATATATATATATATATATATATATATATATATATATATATATATATTATATATATATATATATATATATATATATATATATATATATATATATATATATATATGTATATGTATATATATATATATATATATATATATATATATATATATATATATATATATATATATGTATATGTATATATATATATATATATATATATATATATATATATATATATATATATATATATATATATATATATATATTCACAATGAAATCGTAAAATTTACTATTCCAGTATCCACGAAATGCTTTTAGCTTTTTAGGACTTTAGGGGACTTGAACTAGCCTCACCAGTTACAAAGTCATCCTGACTTAATTAACTGTACCACTACAACAGACAAAAATCTGAATTACATGGTATAGCCAGTATATGCATCCATCTCCCATCGATCTTTTAATCAACTTGATGGAGTTGCACGTGGCATTAAGTATATATATTCAAAATTAAATAGTGATATTAACAATACTATTATCCACGAAAATATTTGTTTATGACATCATAGGTCTCGAACTAGCGTCACCAGCTACAAAGTCATGCTTCCTTATCTAAGTGTACTACTACAGTAGAAAAGTTTGAATTTCATGGCACAGCCAGTATATGCATGTATCTCTCCCATTGAAGTATTTATAAAGGGAGAGGGTCTTGACTATACTGGCTGTGTCATGAAATTCAGACATTGTCTGTTATAGTGCTACAGGAGGTTATGGCAGCATGACTTTGTAGCTGGCGACGTTAGCTTGAGTCCTATGATGTCCTACTAAAAGATCTCCGTGAATAATAGTATTGTTAATATCACGGTTTAATTGTTAATATATATATATCTATATATATATATATATATATATATATATATATATATATATATATATATATATATATATATACTTAATACAAAGTACAAATTTATGAAGTTCATTAAAATGTCGATGCTAGAGGTGCTTGACTATACTGCCTGTGCCATGAAATTCAGAGTTTGTCTGTTGCAGTAGTACAGTGGTTAAGGCTGCATCACTTTGTACTTGGTGATACTAGTTCCATTCCCCTGATGTCCTGGAAAAGATGGATAATAGCAATTTATATATATATATATATATATATATATATATATATATATATATATATATATATATATATATATATATATATATATATATATATATACATATATATATATATATATATATATATATATATATATATATATATATATATATATATATAAATTGCTATTATCCATCTTTTCCAGGACATCAGGGGAATGGAACTAGTATCACCAAGTACAAAGTGATGCAGCCTTAACCACTGTACTACTACAACAGACAAACTGTGAATTTATATATATATATATATATATATATATATATATATATATATATATATATATATATATATATATATATATATATATATATATATATATATATATATATATATATATATATATATATTCACAAAAGGCATCGGAGAAAACTACACATGCTTGAAGAAACATCATTTGGTGAAAATCCCAGTTGAAGAGTAATAATCCTCTTCCAGGAATGATTGCTATTATCCTTATCATGGATCGGGCTCATGAAAGATAGTGTTCCATTGTTGACTCTACACATCTAATGTCGTAAACAGTGATTGCTGAGTGGACAGAGGTTACCACAACACAAGGGAGGGCAAACTGTTATATTTACTAAGCCACTGACATTCTTTTTCTATATGTGCAGTATTGCGTATGCCATGGCACTGTCATCGATTAGGAATTCACGCAATATAAATACGTGTCCATTGAAATTCATTCTTAAGTACAAAGGCACTCGCACAAAAGGGTGCTCTCTACCATACTCGGATATAATTCACCAACGTATCAGAGAGAGAGAGAGAGAGAGAGAGAGAGAGAGAGAGAGAGAGAGAGAGAGAGAGAGAGAGAGAGAGAGAGAGAGAGAGAGAGAGAGAGAGAGAGACTTTGATAGAACCTGATGTAAAGCACACTTTCGTTCTATGATTTAAAGTTACTGTTATTAGTGAGTATGTAGCGCGGCAGACAACTAGAGTATGTATTTATGAACGTAGTTCTGGAAAAAGAGAGAAATGAGGGGACTATTTTCAGGGATCCCAACGAAAGAGTAACTGTGTTGTGTATATTGCAGAGATCAAAAGGTAATCTCTTGGATGGAGGCTTGGAAGGTGTTTAAGAGAAAACAGAGGTGGAGATGAAAAAGCTTGCTAGGAATTGAAAGAGTAAATGTGTACGTGAATTTGTAGAGTAATAAAATATACGAGAAAATGTGTGGTCAGAGGGTTAGATAAATTTGAGGAAAATGAAAAAGAGGGTATAAACCTTACGAATACGTGGGAAAGCAAAGTTGTGGATGAGTAAAAGGAGGAAAAGGAGATAAAAGAAGACGAGAGATGTAGGCGAAGAAAGAGAGGAGAGGGGAAAGGGAGGTGACGGGACGGCATTTAAGAAGTTGAAAGGTAGGCACCACACTGACTAGGAACGTGGGACAAAACGAGATGTGATATTAGAAATAATAATAATAATAATAAGACTTTATTTCCAACATACATTGGGTATTCAAATATGGGTGTACTATTAAAATTTACAAGTAAAATCTTCCTTTAAGAGTAACTTCTTAAGATTATATTTAAAAGTATACACTGAACCAGCATTTTTTAGTTCTCTGGGAAGCTGATTATATAAATGAGGTCCACGAATGTTTATATCTCTTGAGCCAATATCAGTTTTAGACCTTCGTACTAATAAATCTTCCCCTTGACGGGTAGTTAACCCGGTAACTGAGCTTACTGTAGAAAAATTATACAAGCAATCAGGAATATTGTTTCTTAGTATATTAAAAACAAAGGTACATATATCAAAAACATATTTATCTCTAATCTTTATCCATTCTAGATCTTTTAAAACAGGAGAGATGTGCTCGTATTTTCTTACATTGCCAACAGCCACTCGTGCTGCAAAGTTTTGTAACTTTTGTATTCTTTGTAATTGAGTCTTATTTGTACATCCCCAAACTTTGAGACAGTAATTAATTAAACTCATAGCTAAGGACTGGACAATTATTATACGAGTTGATGTTTCAAATAAGTCTTTTACCCTATTTAGATATATTAGAGTACCCATTACTTTTTTATAAATTTCATCTATATGCATTTCAAAATTCATGTAACGGTCAAAATAGACACCTAGGTTCTTTACCGAGTTCATTGGCTTAATGATATTACCGTTAAAATTTATATGAAGATTGTCATCAACTTCTGATAATAATTGTCTGGATCCGATAAGAATAGATTGGGTTTTAGTTTCATTAAGTAACAGACCATTTTTTAGAAAGTAACGTTTAGCCATATACAAAATTTCTTCTGCTCTACGAATAATATTTTCTAAATCATTAATTTCTCCTTCAATTAAGATTTGAGTATCGTCAGCATATTGAATGACATAACAGTTAGGTAAATATTTTACTAGATCGTTTACATATATTAGAAAAAGTATAGGTCCTAGGATCAATCCCTGAGGGACCCCAAACAATACCTTCTTGCGACTTGAGACTACATCTTTTATTCTGACTGACTGGTAGCGGTTTTTTAAATAGTTCTCGAACCAGCTTGGGTCAATGTTCATTTTTTTGCATTTTTCTAATAGAATGGTATGGTGTACACTATCAAAAGCTTTAGAAAGATCGAGTAGTAGTAGCAATGATATTTTCTTATTATCTATATTTTTGTATATTTCATCTGATATATTCAATAAGGAAGTTTCAGTTGATAATTTTGGCCTGAAACCGTGTTGACTTTTTGCAATAAGTTTATTTTTTTTAAGAAACTCACTTAACTGATTTGCAACAATCTTTTCAAGTATCTTTGATAAAATTGGTAGTAAAGAGATTGGTCTATAGTTAGAGACGTCGTCAGGATTTCCATTTTTTAAAACCAGGAATTACATGGGGATTTTTCCATAAATCTGGGTAGATATTGGTAACTATGGAAGTATTGATTATTACCGTCAGATAATAAGCTATTACAAATAATGAATCTCTAATAAAACGAAAACAAATACCATCTGATCCATATGCATTAGAGTCTTTCAGATTTTTTATTACTAAGATTACTGTATTACAATCTACTGTAGTAGGGTTAAAGACATCATTACTTCTATTGAATGCACTATGTTCTTGAACATTATTATTATTATTACTACCATCATCACTATTATCATTACCATTACTACCACCATCATTATTATTTACACCATTATCAACATTTCTATTATTATTACTACTACCATCATCATTATTATTACCACCATTACTATTATTGATTTCATTTATTATTTCTTTTTTTGTTTTTTCAAAGGTTTTTTTCCCCACTTCAGCGAAAAAATTATTGAACTCTTCTGCTTTAGCACTTACATCTACCTCATCGGGTATAATTGATATGTTACTACTTTTATTACAGTTATTGGAAAGCATGGTTTTAGCAATTTTCCATGTATCAGAGATATTGCCTTTAGCGTTTTGAAATTCATTTTTGTAATACTGTTTCTTACTGTTACTTAATAATGATTTTACTTGTTTCTTATGCTCTGTAAACTTTTCTCTTAAAGGGATATTATCTCTTTGTAGTTTTACTTCATTTTGTAGTTTGTCTCTTTCTTTCATAATGTTTTTTATGTCATCTGTTATCCAAGGAGCGGGGGGACGAAATATTTCTCTTGTCACGAGTGGTGCACATCGATCTATACATGATGATAAGACACTGGTTAAAATATTTACTTGTGTATTAATATTATCGGTATATAGAATTTCATTTAATTTATGTACTCCATTCATAAGTAAACTACAAAGTAATTCTTGTGAATAATTTCTTAAGCATCTGAATGTTTTAAAGATTGGTTGTCTCTTTGGTTTGCGAATATTTAGGGACGTTACAATTTCCTCGTGGTCTGCTATAGGGCTTGGTATTACGTCACACTTAGTTATCATATGTTTGGAGTTTGTTATTACTAGATCGATTTGGGAAACTGAAGTGGGAGTGATTCTAGTTGGTTTATTTATAATCTGTTCTAGATTTAAATTCTTAATAAGTCTACTCATTTTATTTTCTCTTTTTAGTTGATCATCATTAAAATCGCCATATATAAAAACTGGTTTGTTTTTTAAAATTATCTCCTTAAAAACGTCCAAAATATAGCTAAAAGAGGTTACCGAGGCTTTGGGGTGGCGGTACACGCAGCCTATGATAATAGAAGGAAACTTTTTATGTTGGACAGAGATCCATTTATCTTCCACTCCTTCGTGCTTCTCAGTTTCAAGATTTAGTTCAGTGGCCTTCAAATAATTTTTAACATATAAACATACACCTCCACCTCTACCACTGTCATAGCGATAAATATTATATGAAGGGATATTAATAAATGCATTATTAATTGACGGATACAGCCAAGATTCGCTAATGCAAAGAACATCAATATTTTCTTGTACAAGCATATGTTCAATTTCTAGTATATGGGATAACAGGGATTGTGCATTTATATGTACGACAGATAATCTATCATTATATTTACAAGTAACTTTCACATCGGCAGCAGTAACAGCAACAGCAGGAGACGAGGTATTACCATGTTTCATTGGGGTGGTATCCATAGTCATAGTTGTAGTTTCGACTGTGTGATTCTGCTGGGAATTCATCATTGTAGTGTGTTCTGGGGTTAGCCCATGGATCCTGGTGTCTGTACCTGCCGTTGGATGTGTAACGCTGGTTTGAGTACGTGCCGTGGTATGATCGGGCCTTCCCAAAGTTTGTATGCCTAGGTGAGTGTCTAGGGTTGTAAGAGCCATCACTCCAGAAGAAGTCTCTTGTGCGTGGACGGCGATAAGAGAGGTTTGTATCGTGTCTCTTTCTGTAGTCTCGCGTATAGGGGATTGTTCCATTAGCTCTTTGCTGTTTATTTTGGTATGACTGTAGTTTGGGATATTTTGTAGAATACCCAGGTTGTGTCCATTGTTTGCTCCCACGAAATGGCTGGACACTTGTGCCTGTAGGCCATTGATTCAGTTTGTAAGGCACATATTCAAATCCTTTCGATATCGTTATTGAGAAGGAAACCCAGTTTGGTGTGCGATAAAGCTCCTTAATCAAGACTTCTTCAGAAGGAATGCCTTGATTTGTCAGTGTATTACGTATCTCTCTCTCAAAGGGGTTGCCAGGAATGCGAATATATATTTGAGCTGTAACCCTTGCACTTGCATTATTTGGCAACTGTGGCTGTGGGGGAGAGGACTTCGATGGAATGTTTAGAATAGAGATTGCTGCTATTTTGTCTTTTCTGTTTTCTTCATTGTTTCGCAGTCTATTGCTGGGTTGGTTATTTGTGCTGGAAGATGTAATTTGGGTGTCCTGGTTAGTGACAGTTGCTGTGTTGTTAGGAGTAGTGGAGATTGACTCTATATCTTCTTCGCTGTTTTGCAACTCTTTACCAGGTTGGTTGTTTGTGCTGGGAAGAATCTTGTTCTGGTTAGTGCCTGTTGTTGCATTGTTAGGAGTAGTGGGAAAGGACGCTGTTGTTTCATCACTATTTTGTAACCTGTTACTGATTTGATTATTTATGCTAGATGGTGTATTCAGGTTGTCTTGATGGCTATCACTTTTATCTGGATCTACTTCTTCTTCACTACCACTGTCACATTCATCACTCAATGCACTGAAGAAATTGTGAGTAGAGACAGAAAACCTAGTTTGCAGAACCTGAGGGTTGTTGATAGAAGGGACATCATCACTGTTAGGTGACAGCACTGAACTGAGAGGTGGAGATGTTTCTAATAGCAGTTTCAACCTAGAATTATCTCTTTTAAGTAGGACAATATCAGATTCTAGTAAACCCACCTTGTGTTGTAAGGCTTTCACCTTTTCAGCATCTGCTTCCAAAATTTTCACCTTATCTGCAAGACTTTCTATCATTCGATGTAGGTCTCCTAGGTCGTGTGTGTTTTTAGAAAAGGAGACTCCAGTCAATATCACTAAAGTCTAGCAAAGACCAACAGACTAAGAGAAGGAAAAACCTAGGGCATAAATAAAATTTTATTTGATAGTACTTAAAAACAGTAATAATTTTCCATTGGGGTTTTAGTATTAGATTCTAATGCGTCTTAAAATGAGTTGACATGAGCTTTCTAAACATTTCGAAAAAGTACAAAAAAGTTACTCTAAAGAATTATATAAATAAATACTGTGAAGGTATATCAAAGTATTTCGCAATAAATTAATATCACTTTGGACAAAAAGTGCTGAAGTGGAAATGGAAAGTAAGAGAGATTTTGGAGAAAAAAAATCATTGCCATAAATACATCGTTTTGTTAATTAAAATAAACAACGGCGTGAACACAATAAAAAGTGAACTAAATAATTGGAAATAAGAGGGAGAACTATTACTAATCTGATGACAAATGAAAAAAAAAAATTGAGGATGGTTGATATTTGCCTAATATAGATAATAAATTATATATGAATATATTGGAAAGGCGAAATATACAAAGAAATAAAAATCTTGCTAACTGATAATTTTATAATTTATAATAATGATTGAAAATTGGATTATAGTGTCATATGTTATTATGCCATTTCTCAAACTCGTTTGTGAGTGATAGATAAGCAATGATGCTTAACACTTAGTTTATTGGAAAGCTCCCTAGTTCCTGTAGGCCCCAATGCCCCCGTCCCCTTAATGTAATGTAAATGTTCTCTGTAAGGACGTTGACTGTACTCTGCCTGCCCTGGAACGCTGCTTGGCCCCTTTAAAACTTTAGGTCGTTCAAAAACACATAACAATGAGGAGGTGCCCATACCTCTTCCAATCAGCCCTGAGAGTTCGAAAATAAACCCCCACTTGGGGATTATCCCATAACCTATGGTTAGGGGGAGCAGCAACAATGATGCAGGTTTTCCTCGGAAATGTAGGTCTATTCTCAACAACAGAGAGAGAGAGAGGAGAGAGAGAGAGAGAGAGAGAGAGAGAGAGGGCACCTGAAAGCTCCCTGCTTGTACACGGGGTGCCAGCACACTTGACTTGCCATCCTTGGCGTGATCTATACTTTCATATAAACAGGTATTAATAGAAAAAGAAATATTAATAGTCTGACGAGAATAATATAGAGAGAAATCAAATTGCTTATTTAAATAAATTATAATCAAGAGTCCAAAAAGCGGAATATTTAAATGAGAATAAAGATAAAGTAATACTAATATGATGACTTTTCTATTGTTACAATAAACAAGTAACATTGCATAAAGTTGATGCAAGCATGGAATACTGTAAATAGAGAAGTAATAAATAAATAAATATAACGTCTACCCAAATTACAAATAGATATTAAATAAAGTATGAAAACATGAATGTACGATATAAAGAAGAAGAAAAAATATATTATCAGTTTGATGACAAATGAGTTAATCCTTTAGTAACAGCTAAATGTGGATGAAATCCAAGCATCTACATATTCACGCAGTAAAAGCTGAATCAAATTAATTTAAACAATCCCAATGAGGGTAGGAATAAAGGAGATGAGGGAGGAATGACTGTCCTAGATGCCAACGAGGGAAGGAAGGATGAGAATGAGGGAAAGGGGACACTTAACACCCAACGAGGGGAGGAAGGTTGGGAAAAGGGAAAGGGGTGTTCATAGATCCCAATGAGGGAAGGAGGTCGAGAAGAGGGGAATTTCCTAATTACAAATGGTGGGTGGAGGGATGGCTAAAAGCGGAGAGGGGAATCCTAGATCTCCAATGAGAGAGGGAAGAATAGGCAACGGAGAGAGGGGAAATTCCTAGATCCCCAGTGAGGTGAGGCAGATTGACAAATGTGGGAGAGAGGAATTTCTACATTCAAGTGCAGTGAGGAACGCTGGGAAAGGCGGAGAGGGGATCCCAAATGTTTATATATGAGGGAATAATCCAAATATATCTCCAAAATGGGGGTAGTCTTAATGTAAATATTAAAGGTACTTAGGAAGAAATGGTTTACATCTTGATTTATCGAGTATAAGCGACATGGACGAGAGAGCCATTTAAGAATTATTCGAGTTTGCTCATCTTCATGAATTATGAAAGTATTTATGAAGGAATCGTTTCAGTAGTAGCCAAAGGGGATATGATTAGCGGATAATAAGGGCAGATATGATTGAACTTTATAAGTATGATGCTTAAAATATGGTATGGAATTTATTAAGGTATGAGGAAAGTAATACATCCATAGAGAATTCTTATTGGATATTAAAGGTATTTAGAAAAGTACCATTTAGTAAATATTTGAAAAGTCTAAATAGTTTGCCATTGGGTATTAAAGCTACTGATAAACAAAAAAACGCTGAAATATCTGATGGAATCATTATAAATGAGCTTTACAGATATTTATATAATTTATTTAATAATCCGAGAAAAGGGGAAAGATATCTTGATATGTGGTAAGAGTATTTATGAAGGAATGCTTTGCATTATATGTTTAAGATCGAACCTTAACTAAGCTTGGCAAAGATTTTACTGAAAGAAATATAAATATTTATATGATATCCTACTGGGGTATTTCTATTGAAATTTAGGGTACTTATGAAAAAACAATAAAATTATAGTTAATGGGGTATATCTTAATTGATATTAATGGTATTTATGAAAAAATATAAATGATATCCCAGGAAAATGATCTAAATGGATAGTAAAAATATTCATGAAGGATTCATTTAAATGATATCCAAGATAAGTATTTATGATGGCTAATAAACCTTGATGTGACAAGTTTTTCTTTCAAGGCATAAGTAATAACTCCCCCTTTTATGAAATATTTAACTCGTATGATAAGGGGATTATAATCTGTGGCAACAAGATTTGTGAGAATATTATAGGAAGATGTACAAATGAGGGTAATGAATACATTCTGTAATATGCACTAATATACTGGTATAAATAACAAAATGAATAAATAATCTGGCCTTCTTAGTTAGACGTAGTAACCCTTCATATTCATTATCTATAGGTCAGTCATATTATGACTCCTACATTCAAATCAATGTAGGTTACTTTGGTTTCTTTGTTAGTGGGATCGCAGTATGAATGGTGGACAGGTAATGAATATAAGTGTGGTGTACTGCATATATCGATGTAGTACATAAGAACATAAGAACATAAGAATAGAGGACACTGCAACATGCCTACTGGCACACACGAGGCAGCTCCATTTTTGAATTGTATTTTCAGCATGTCTAACCTATTCTATTCTACTCTACTTACTTATTCTATTTTTCTTTTTATGATTTTTCTAATAAGCACTAACCTATTCATACCCACCCTACCTCTGTCATATGTCTATCTAATCTACATTTGAAGGTGTCTAAGGTATTGGCATTTACTATCATACTAGGAAGCTTGTTCCATGCATCTGCTACTCTATTACCAAACCAATTTTTACCAATTTCCCTTCTGAACCTAAATTTATCAAGCTTAAATCCATTATTACGAGTTCTGGTTTGATCATGAATTTTTAAAACTTTATTAATATCTCCCTTGTTAATCCCTTTAAACCATTTATACATTTCAATCATATCCCCCCTAACTCTTCGCCTCTCTAGAGAATGTAGATTAAGTTTTTTTAATCTGTCCTTATATGGTAGATTTCTGATATTGTGTATCATCTTGGTCATTCTTCGCTGCACTCTCTCCAAGGATTCAATTTCCATTCTATAATAGGGTGACCAGAATTGCACAGCATAATCTAAATGGGGCCTAACTAATGCAAGATAGAGCTGCAAAATAACTTTTTCCGTCCTATTGCTAACGCTTCTTGAGATAAATCCTAAAATTCTGTTTGCTTTATTTCTGACTGCTGTGCATTGCTCTCTTGGCTTAAGACTACTACTCACAAGAACTCCCAAATCCCTTTCACACTGAGAACTCATGATTTCATGGTTATTTAGCTTATAACTAGTATTGTCTTTTATAGTACCCATTTTAACTACTTTACATTTTTCAACATTAAATTCCATTTGCCATTTGTCCGACCATTCAGATAATCTATTTAGATCTTCCTGTAAAGCATGAATGTCTTCTTTTCCATTTATAGTTCTACCTATTTTAGTGTCGTCTGCGAATTTACTTAGGTTACTACTGATATCCGAATCCAGATCATTTAGATATACGATGAATAATAGGGGACCCAGTACCGAGCCTTGTGGTACCCCGCTAGTAACCGAGCCCCACTCTGATTTCTCTCCATTTATGCAAACCCTCTGTTTTCTGTCTTTTAACCATTGTTTGATCCATCTGAGCACAGCTCCTCCTATACAATGAGCTTCCAGCTTTTTAACTAATCTTTTGTGAGGAACTCTATCAAAAGCTTTGCTAAAATATAGATATATTGTATCATATTCTTTGCCACAATCTACTGCCTCGTAAACTTCTGAATAAAAAGACAGTAAGTTTGTAAGGCACGAAAAACCCTTAAGAAACCCGTGTTGTGAAAGTTTTATCAGTCTGTGTAATACTAGATGTGCCCTTATTTTATTTGCAATTATGGATTCTAGAATCTTACCCACTGTTGACGTTAAACTTACCGGCCTATAATTATTCTTTTTAACACGTTCTCCTTTTTTAAATATTGGTACCACATCTGCCAATTTCCACTCCATGGGTACCGATCCTAATTTTATTGAATTATTAAATAATGCAGTTAGAGGACAACTAAGCTCTTCCTTGCATTCCTTTAATATTCTAGCATATATTCCATCAGGTCCCGGAGATTTATGAGCCTTTAATTTATCTATTTCTTTTATTACCTCCTCTCTCGTAATATTTATTGAACTAAGTATATTATCGGGACTGTCTCTGTAAATGGATTCTACTTCCGGAATATTTTCCAAGTTTTCATTTGTAAATACAGATAAGAAATAATCATTTAAACATGTACACATCACTTTATCGTCATCTGTGATATGGCCATTGGCTACTTCAATTGGTCCGACCTTTTCCTTAAATTTTGTTTGATAATGTTGATAAAACCCTTTAGGATTTTTTTTAGCTTCTCCTGCTATTCTAACTTCGTATTTTCTTTTCGACTCTCTAACTATCTTTTTAACTTCCCTGTTTAACTGTATATATTGCTGCCTCACCTGCTCTTCACCTCTTTTTAGTTTCCTGTATATTCCTCTTTTAATACCTATAAGATTCTTTATTCTATTGTTCATCCATTTAGGGTCATTTTTTCTTGATCTGCAATGTTTCATGGGAATATAGTCTCTCTGACTATTCTGAAGAGTCATGACAAAATTGTTATATTCCTCATCCAAATTTATATTAACTGACGGACTGCTGTTCTTTCCTGTGAGAGAATTTAATGTATTGATCTTATCTTGTGATAATCCTTGGCATGTGGTACTCAAATTTTGGGGTAATCCGCTACCTGCGACCTGACCTGCTGGATTAACTACCCACATCTTTACCCCAGAAATCCCTTCCCATGCCTCATTAGATAATTTAGTTTTTAAGCCCTCAAAATCTCCTGCTCTAAAGTTTGGAACAATATTCTTATTTTCCTTTATAGTTTCCTTGAAAATTATGTTAAATCTAATGGAATCATGGTCACTGTTGCCCAATTTTTCACCAACTTCTAAATTTGTAACCATATTCTCTCTATTACTAAGAACTAAATCTAGTGTATTCACCCCCCGTGTTGCTTCAAGTACATGCTGAGAAAGGAAATTGTCTTCTACTACTTCCAAAAACTCCTTAGAGCTACTATCACCTGTTATGGTTTCCCAGTTAATATGTCTAAAATTAAAATCTCCTACAATGCAAACTCTATTTGACCTGGTCACTTTAGAAATTTCATTGTATATAACTTGCGACTCCATATCGTCTAGATCAGGTGGTCTGTAGACTACTCCTACAACTAGACTTTCTATATTATTTTTAATTTCAACCCATAAGGTTTCTGAATTTAGATTTGTCTTAATTCCAGACTTAATGCAGCTTCTGAGGCTATCTTTAATATACATAATTACCCCTCCCCCTCTTCTATCTGCACTACGATCAGCATTATAAAGTTTATATCCTGTAATTATGTACTCAGCTTTAAGGTGTTTGCTTTCTAAATTAATCCAACTTTCACTAATGCATATTATATCCGGTCTCTCACTACATACTATGGCTCTCAGTTCTTCTATCTTGTTACCTAAACTTCGGCTATTTGTATAATATACTTTTAAACTTTCATTAGCTTTACCCTTCTTGTGGCTATTCTTTTTGTTAATATTTGTTCTATGTAACAAATGGTTCTTATCCTTAGACTCCCAGTTATTTGACCCACTATTTACTGAATCCTTGATGACTAATTTCTCTGCACAAGTATTATTCATTTCATTATTTGTGTCTAACAAAACCCCCCTACCTCTCTGTCTATCATACCAGCCAATACCGAGACACCTGAATTAGAAAGATGCACTCCATCCCTTGCATACATATGCTTACGACTAGTGAAGTGATCCCACCCGTCTATAAAACCTATATTATTCTCCCGACAGAAGACTTTCATCCTAGCATTTACTCCTATAGCTCGAGACCACCACTCTGAACTTTGGCTAAGCCTAGGGAGAATACCACACATCACAGGAACTGCACCCCTTTTCCTGATCTTATCCAGGGCTTGTCTATACAACCTAATCAGCTCTTCACTTCTACCATCCTGCACGTCATTTCCCCCAGCTATCAAACAAACAACATCTTTTTTCTCAGTCCAGCTATTTATTGACTCACCCACCTTCTTCATACCTGCTCCAGGGAAAAAATATTTTCCTCTAACTCTATGCCTGAGTTTCCTGTCTACATATCTGCATAGTGAATCCCCTACAATTACCAAAGAACGAGACTTATCCGGAGGATGGGTTACTCCGACCTTGGGAGACTTACCTAGGCTCTTGACCTGAGAGCTTTTCCCACTTCCATTTTTACGATCGCTAGTACACCTATCTGACTCTATGGTTCCTGAAGAATTACTGCCGCCACTGTCACATTCATCTCTAAGTGAACTAAATGAATTAGCAACCTGTAGTCTAAAAGTATCATTTTTCTTAAGAACCATCTTCGTTGAACCCTTATTCACAACTTTCCAGTCGTCTTCATTATTCAATTGTCCCTTCCTTTTTAACACCTCTACTTTACCTCTCAGATCCCTGTTCTCCTCAGCTAAGGATCTGACCTCCTGCCTGACTGCGGCCAACTCATTTCTTAAATTAAAAATGAGTTTGCTTGCATCAGACGAGGACAAAACCCCAGCACAGCCACAAACAGCACCAACAATGACACCACCACCAACACCACTACCACTAACACCACCACTCTCCATTGTACTAAGTATGGTCACGACTAGAGCTACTGGAAGCACGTCCTCACTGGATGAACCCAGGAACTAAACTGAACCCAGGAACTAAACTAATAAGTAAATACACAAGCAAACAAACATGTAAATAAACACATTTAAATGCGTTTCCACATTCAGTCTATTTTGTACACAATTTAGTTTTTGTTATAATAATGTTCATTCTCTTCATCAACGATCTTCTCCAATCATCCTCCTCTCTTCTCCACGGCTTTCCCAACGATTCTAACCTTCATTTTTCCTTTGCTTTCTCTACACAACCTTCATCTGCCACTCACAATCAGTCTCATATTAGTCTTTCTTCTACTCTCAATTTCGATTTGCATATGGTATCTGAGTGGGACACCTAAAATCTAGTTAAATATAATACCTCCAAGGCATAGTTTCTGCCACCGTAGAATATTAAGTAACTACAACCATTGAAATGGAAGGTTAATGTTAGTGCAATGCCTGTGGTAGAAAAAAATATGGCCTGCAATGAATAGCAATCTAATCCATTCCATAACTTATTAATCTTGATAACCCTAAATTTAAAAAAATACTAACAAAGAATGAATATAGTTGTTCTAACTCTTGTTTTATTTTATCGGCATCGTTATCTTATCCATATGGAGTTACATATTCTCACACGTTGTCTCTTGGAGACAGGATCGTTGTTTATCACTGGGAGACATGACCATCCGAGTTTGGGACCGGCACGAGTTGAGCTGGCTGGTTACCCACATTGACTAGGTGCTGATTGTCCCTCCCGCGAGCCAAGTTATTTTAAGCCTCTTATCAATTCACTGGCAACACTCCTATTAATAGTTCGACACAGTTTAGAGAACCTCAAACACCCATTGTTCTCTTACTGCATTATGAAAAAACGCCAGTTCGCCGAAGTTCTGATAATGGATATGGAACAATGGAATATATTCATGTAAATACTAGGAATGTGATCAGAGCATGAATTTGACATATATCCAAAAAAGAATTTAAAAAAAAAAAAAAAAAAGGTAAAAAAAAAATCGTCAAATCTGATTGCTGTAAATACTGTCATTTAAGGTTCGATGACTGAATTGGAGAATCACTGAGGACAAAAATTTAGATAGACACCATTTTTTTCATTCTGTAATATAAATATACAAGTAAGTAATGAAAAATGTCATGTACCAGAAACAGTAAAGTTTTCTATTTAGGGAAGGGATACAGTGTGCAAGAATCAAGTTATGACGATATTCCCTCTCTATGCAAAAAATACGTCAGAATTTAATGATGAATGCATGACCAAGGAATTAACCTTAAAATCATTAAAATGAAATTAAGGTATATATTTGAACAAAATGTGCAAACATATGAAAGACAAAACTCCCAGGCTAGAATTCGAAGCCACTGCATTCCCTTAATGCATAAATGTATAGAAGCAGTCGCTAATCATATCACTGAAGGTTTAAATGTAAAAAGTTGGAAGTATTTCTACCAACTTCTAGAGCAGAAGGATAAGTTAAAAGGAAGAAATGAAAGAATATAAAAAAAAAAAACCGGAGGAGGGTGGAGGACTCAATACAGAAAAAAGGGAATAATAAATATACTTGAAAGTTTTGCCTTTAGTCCGTTCGTTGACATGCGTTTCAAGAGTACAAGGGAGGGGATAATAAGCACAGATGATAAGGGGTGGAAATGATGCGTGTGTGGGCGAGAGGGAAGGCTGATCGGCAATTGTAGGGGGGGGGAGGGGCTGGGAATGTTTGCTAAACACGATGAGTCACCTTTGTCCTTGAGGTGCCATGAGAGAGGGAGGAATGGATCATCTTGGTACTTAGGCACTCATACTCTCTCTCTCTCTCTCTCTCTCTCTCTCTCTCTCTCTCTCTCTCTCTCTCTCTCTGTGTATGTGTGTGTGTGTGTGTAATTACGTAATTATGATTACGGGAAAGTGTGTGTGTGTGACCCAAAACTGCAAGATGGTCCTAGTCCAAGTACAGAAAAATATTTTACAACAATGACGACAAAACAGATATTTTACAATGAAAGATTCGCCGAGGTAATCTCTATTTTACAAGGGAAGGAATTATTCGGGTTTGTATGTGCTTTTGGGCTCTCCTTTCCGTTTTTCCTACTTTCACCCACCAGAATAAGCATTTGCCAATCCATCGCCACCTAATGACACTTACCTCTCGTCTACACACCCACTCCTTCAGTTCATCTAAAAGGCATTGGCATTGTCAGAGACTTCAGTAGGGATCAAAGGTTATTAAGATTTCTTCGTCATCGCTATTTCATACTTCCCTTGTCATTCATCATTATCACACTCAGTCACATCATGTCATTATTATGGAAAGATTATTCTGTCACCGCTTTCGTTACTTTAAAATCGTATATGCCGAAAAATTTTCTTTACTAAAACTGCAGGAGGGGTATGATCTTTATATAACCTAAACCCATTATAGTATTATTCCACATATTCGTATATATTGCTGAAACAGCACTGTCTAACGTAACTGGAAAGCCACTACCTTCAAACTTTATTTCCATAAGAGGTGTTCTAGAGAAGGATTAATTCAATAATCCCTTAATCCGTGCTTAAAAAAAAAAAAAAAAAAAAAGTCTCCAAAAACAGATAAAAGATTTTCCCTTCATTCTTGCAAAACTTAACAACTAACATCATGTTTCTTGAAAGTCCATGAAAAGAAGATAATGAGCTGCGAATACCTGAGATGAAAAAATGGAAAATGAATATAAAAACAAAATGACAACACTGCTTTCAAAGCCGATTCCATTCTCAAGATCCTATTTGTTTGGGGATCCTACCCCTGAATTACCCTATAAGAAGGCACGTCGAGACATGTTGCTAAAAGGATACAAGGTCAGACTTATATAGGATTTTAAGCAACATGTTTTAACCATGACCTCAGTAAACAGAGCTTTCATATTTTTACTTTTTTTGTTAGCGAAACTAGGTACTTTTGTTGTGTTTATGCCAAAGCTCGCTCTCAGAACTATAGAAATGCATTCATATAAGTTACCATGGACGCTGTATTATTAATGACACAATAAATAAAGGCTCATACCAATCACAAGACAAGCAAAGAAATTTGAAAGTCATGGGCAGTTTACCACGATTTAAATTAAAAAGAGTACACAAGCACGTGAATATAAGTGAGTGAGTCATTGACTATTTTATCTTTCAGTGTTTCTCTGATTGCTTGCAGAAGGCAGCACTTAACAACAGATCCCCTCTTCATATATGTCCTGTTCATTGCTTTAAATTCCAGAGACCGAAATGTTCATACAGACACCTACACACACACACACACACACACACACACACACACAGTGCCTCTACTCTCAGGAAGAATATCTTCAATGATATACTCCATCAACAACACACAGTGGTCACTCTTTCCAATTGATGGTTCATACTCAATTTTTTCAATATCCAACACATTATCTGTGAACACTAGATCAAGTAGTGATGGCTCATCCCCACCCCTGGCCCTTGTTGGTTCCATTACATGTTGGTGTAGGAAATTCCCTTGTACGCAATCTAGGAATCTTGCCCCGAATGAGTCCTCACCACTGTGTGGGTCAAGATTTATCCAATCTATCTCTTTATGATTAAAGTCTCCCATAATCAAAATCCTACATTTTTTTTCCCGTGCCATGTTAACAACTGAGTTTATGACTTCAATAGTACCTATATGACTTTCCAGCATAGTTTGCAAAGTTATGGAGAAACTACTAAGGAAACATATCTCTCTTCACTTGGAATCCTTCAACTTTTTGTCAGTGAGGCAACATGGCTTCAGAGAAGGTAGATCAACAGTAACAAACTTATTAGAATTTTATGATGAGGTAAGCCAAATCTTACAGGAAAAAGAGGGCTGGGCAGATTGCGTATTCCTAGACTTCCAGAAAGCGTTTGACACTGTTCCACATGGGAGACTTATTAGGAAGCTGCAATCAATGGCTAGAATAGGTGGAAATGTTTTGGAATGGATAAAAACTTACTTAGAAGGAAGGGAACAGAGGGTTAGAGTAAGACACTCAGTGTCTGAATGGAGAAGAGTTAGTAGTGGAGTTCCACAGGGTTCAGTTTTAGGGCCACTTTTGTTCCTTGTATATGTAAATGACCTACCAGAGTCTGTAAATTCATTCATGAATATGTTTGCAGATGATGCAAAGATTGTGAAGAAAGTAAAAAACGAGAACAATGGTAGAGAACTTCAGGAGGATCTAAATAATCTGCATGAGTGGTCAGAAAAGTGGCTAATGAAATTCAATACTTCAGAATGTAAGGTAATGAGAATGGGTACAAGTGCAAGAAGGCCCAAGCTTGACTACTCGGTGGCTGGAGTACAACTTCAAGAGACAGAAAATGAGAGAGATCTAGGAGTAAACATACTGGCAGATTTGTCTCCAGAAATACATATAAATGGCATAGTAAGGGCAGCATATGCATTCTTATCAAATGTAAGGGTAGCCTTCAGGCACATGGACAAGGAAATGTTCAGAAATATTTATGTAACCTATGTGAGGCCAAAACTCGAATATGCAGCCCCCTTTTGGAATCCGCACTTGGAAAAGCACATAGCTAAGCTTGAAAAAGTTCAAAGACATGCCACGAAACTGGTGCCAGAAATACGCAATCTCAGTTATGATGAGAGGCTGAGGGAATTAGACTTACCATCACTCGAAGCTAGAAGAGTGAGGGGGGATATGGTGACAGTCTTTAAATTCCTTCATGGTTATGATAGAGTGGATAGGGATCGATATTTTGATATGGCTGGCTCTAGAACTAGAGGTCATAGTTTGAAGCTTCGTAAGAAAACTTCTTTGCAGGATGTAAGGAAATACTTTTTCAGTGTAAGAGTAGTTGATAATTGGAATTGGCTAAGCGAGGAGGTAGTTAATGCTATCTTAATCCATAGTTTTAAGGACAGGTATGATAAGTATGACTAAGTATAAAATGGAACCGATGAGGAGACGGGAAGATACGAGCTTTGGGCTCTTTCCCGTAAACACAATTAGGTAATCACATGCGCATATATATATATATATATATATATATATATATATATATATATATATATATATATATATATATATATATATATATATATATATATATATATATATATATGTATTTGTATATATACATATATATATATATATATATATATATATATATATATATATATATATATATATATATATATATATATATATATATATATATATATATATATATAAAACAAAGCAGTAAATACAATATAAATTGCTGCAGTTGAAAGAGAAATGTCTCCTGTCGAATCGAAGATCCTCCAAAACAAAGAAATAATCACAGAAATCTTCAACTGCGACACTCTTAAAGCCTTATGAAAGCCCTATAAATGGGGAGGAAAAGAGAGAGAAAGAGAGAGAGAGAGAGAGAGAGAGAGAGAGAGAGAGAGAGAGAGAGAGAGAGAGAGAGAGAGAGAGAGAGAGAGAGAGAGAGAGAGAGAGAGAGAGATATTATAGGTCTGCAAAACTACTAAATAAATTCATTTTTCACTGTACACGCGGTTAGGCCTTAGCTTTGATGGTCATGGAAAACTTTTTTTTATTAATTTCTTCATTTTTATTCCTTTATTTACTTATTTAGTAAAATATTTTCCTGCAGCGATAATGATGATGTGAATATAAACACAAAGATATCTAGAGATATTGCTGAATTGTAGTGAGTAGTGGCAAGGAATGTAATTATTTAAAAGATTTTCGTTAACAAAATTACTAATATTTATATCAAGGATCCAGCGAGAAAGTATCTTTGTACCAAATCTGAGCAAGATTAGTAATAATAAAGTAAAATTATCTACATTATCAACAAACAAGCAAACGAACAAACTTGAATATCTTTGAGCTATGTATAACACCAGAGCGACCATTGACTGATTGATTTAACATCCTAACCAACTGTCAAGTCTTTAAGAGTACACAAGAGCACACAGTGCATATAAAAGTAAACATACGAAGTGTAAATGTAACAAAGAATATAAGATAATAAAGTGCGACAAGAAAACAAAGGCCCAATAAAAATTGCTGTAATGCTGCAGCCCAAAATGTAATTCGAAACATCTTAATATTAAGACAGTAAAAAATGTAGTTAAGGATGAGCTGCTATTCTACGGAAAGCATATGCAAAGGAAAAGGTATCTGTTTAGAGAGAGAGAGAGAGAGAGAGAGAGAGAGAGAGAGAGAGAGAGAGAGAGAGAGAGAGAGAGAGAGAGAGAGAGTATAAATTAGAGACAAAGGAGTAAATACGAAACACAATCTTGCGAAAATCGCTATATTTCCTAATTATACAACCAACCCCGCCAACCTTATCCACTTTATCCTATTTACCTTATCCAACTATTCCCACCAAGCTCTTCCACTAATTCCAGTCTATTAAATCCACTTAATTGCGTTAATCTTATCCACCTGCTTCTGTCAACATTAACCTGTCTATCCAGTTCACAATTCCCTTTATTCTTATCCACTTATTCTTTATTTCCATCCATCCTATTAGCAGCAATCCAAACAAATATTGCCGTCTATCCATTTTACCAACTCCAGTCTATCGAATCCATCTACTCCCTTTAATCAATGCACCTATTCTTATATATGCAATCTGTATATTCCCACCTGCTCCCGTCTCATTTCTTGTCTTTCTCGTCAAGTAAGAGAGGAAGAAGATTGGAATGGAAATGAAAGCGCACCAGTTGGTCTCCCATCCCCAGCCATTCGGCACAAGCAAATGAGGATAAAGAATAAAAGAGACTGTAATCTTTACCCATGGAGGGAAGTATGTTTTCGGGAAACTCATGTGAATGTGCATATAATTCCTAGTCCAGTTTCTGTTCCGTCGACATATGGAGAATCATTATAAATTATTCTCTGTATGAAGAATTCTTGCATTATTATTATTATTATTATTATTATTATTATTATTATTATTATTATTATTATTATTATTATTATTATTATTATTATTATTATTGTCGCATAGTTGTATATCTTAACAGGAATCGTAATGCTATGTTCCACCAGTGTCGTATTATATCTGCAACTATAGAACTACAGCGTGCTGGGTGGTAATAGATATGCAAAGTTACTTAACACTTAGTTTATTTAGTTATTCACTTATTCTACACCTCAATGCCCCTCCCGCCCCCATTGCGGTAAATGCCCGAGGTATTAGTGCCCAGATGACTCTACTGCTCTTTCACTGCTTCTGACTCTTTTTGTGTCACCAAAATGGCAGGGCGTGGTATGCGTGGCATGCTCCACCAATAGGCTTCCAGAGAAAAAGAGTTACAACCAATTACCTATAGTGTTAGGGGTGTGGCTAAAGGAATGCCAATTGGGTACTAAGAGTGCCTGTATGTGTATTTTCAAGTGCACATGCATGTATTGGTGGAGGCTGACCTTTGGCTCTCGTGAGAACAACACAGAAATGTGTGACATTTCTGGCCTCCATCAATCAGGGACACAGAGGTGTGAGAGGCCTACGGTTGAACCATAGATCTTTGTCATCTCTCTGTAAACACACACTCTACCCAGAAAACCACACTGGAAATATCAAGTCACACCACTTGGGCACACATGACATTACATGGGTAATGGCATGTTACACCTCTTGGGTAAAATTACTTTACGACATTATTATTATTATTATTATTATTATTATTATTATTATTATTATTATTATTATTATTATTATTATTATTATTATTATTATTATTATTATTATTATTATTATTATTATTATTATCATTATTATTATTATTATTATTATCATCATTATTATTATTATTATTATTATTATAATTATTATTATTATTATTATTATTATTATTATTATTATCATCATTATTATTATTATTATTATTATTATTATTATTATTATTATTATTATTATTATTATTATTATTATTATTATTATAGTTGTTGTTGTTGTTGTTAGTTTCTCTTTGTTATGATAATCTACAGGGTGAGCCAAAAGTAGTTATATAGCTTTTATTTGTTTATTTTTTCACCCTTCTTGTTGATGAATTACATTGCTAAAGCAATTCCTGATGATTGCTCCTCTTTAATACCAATGCGACTTTGGGAACTATAAACCTACTGTGAGATCATCTCCCACCCAGAAGGATGGAATGAACTGAAACTTTATATCGACTTTTGGCCCACCCTGTATTTAATAAAGGTGAGTCATATGACTTGTGGACTTATATAAAACTGTCCATGACAGCTCGATGTTAAGTCTTTCTTCAGTTACGTTTCTTTTTCTATGCCTACATCAGCACCGAATATTCTTGGAAATTCAATACACATCTCTTACTGGCCCTTCACATCTGACAAGTCACAACACTGTCGTATGACTTCCGTCATGCTGAAGCCAGTCCGTCATGCTGAAGCCAGAATCTGAAACTTGTAACAAATCTTGAGGGGTAACGGTTGGTCGAGGGAACAGATATTTTATTACAATGTTTGTAGAAAGTGTCAAGGAGATATATGACCGGAACCTGGAGAAGGGCAGGAAAGGCCAGGAAGTTAGCCATTTCCTAAACCACAAGAAACATAAACCTGTGGCCCGTACGTAAGTACATGCCCTGGAGAGATGCCCAATAGCTCCTCCCCGGAAGTAGGCGGGATTCCACTTTGAACCTGGCGTTGATTGGCAGGACTAGATGTCACTTGATTTCATTGGCAGAATTGGATGTCAAGCCACGCCCTGCCCCTGGGGGTATTTCAAGAGCCACCCAGGGCAGAGACAGTTAGTTAGAACTTTGCCCGGGGCACGAATAGATCATAGATTGTGATAGTCATAGGGTGGGGGCATTGAGGTGTCGAAGTTGTGTTGTACTCTAAAATAAATATAAGCAAAGGAATCACTGCTTGTCCATTCTTACCTTGTACCCGTCTGGTACTAATAATTATAACATAGTAATTTAACATTACGTCAGTGGTGACAAACGGTGAGATAATCCAGTCATCTTACAAAGTGTGAGTTCAAATGGAAGTCCAAAATTCATACGACAACTTGGTGGCAGCGCAGTACGGATCATCACGCCTGGAAAACATACAAAGAGACTCTCATATCAGAAGAAACCAGTGCAAAGAAAAGAAAATAAGAATGGCAAAAGCAGAAATCCAACATCTCCCAATTCAAGAAATGAGTGACGAGGCCAAACACCGGAGACTTCTCGAACTGGAGGAGCACGTGTGGCGCCTACAAACTCCTGCCGACGCCGCTCCGTCGAGAAGGAACTTGGTCGACGCCGACAGTGAAACCGACGCCTCAAACATCGACGAACAGCCTGCCGCTCCAAACCCCGTGGTGACACAGGGAACGCAGCAGGCCATGCCCCCACCCCGTGCCCTGGTTGTAAAGACGCCTCGAGTCAAAAATTCACTTTTATACCTCGACGGCGCAAATGTAAAAGACCGCGAATGTCCGTCCATAATTCCCGCGACCGACTTCCTGAAATACTTGGGTCTGCGGATGAGAAGTGACGAGTGGTCAAATAGAGAATATTATAAAACTTTGAAGGAACTATTCCTAAGATATTTCTTAGTAAGCCGAAGTGTGACCGGAGCATTGAGTGAAAATGCCCATTACAAGAAGTATAAGTTGCCGGATCCGACCAAGAAGACGGCGATTCGTCGATTTTACTCGAAGAGAAGAAGGAGAACCCCCTCCTTCCTTGCCTTCTGCCATGAAGTTCTTCAGGACCACCTCCTTAAAATAGCTAAGTACTTGTGATCTGTATCCAGTGAGTAATGGGACAATTAGTAAAAGAAATTGAGGTCGGTGGACGCCGCCATTTTATCTTGTAGTTATGCTTTGACTCAGCCAACCCGCCTATGAGGGGTGTGGCGCTTAATAAGTTGATAAAAGTAGAATTTCTGTACCCATTACTAACATGGATAATTTGTACTAATAGCTATAAGCAGTAATAAACTCCATTTTTGTTATAATTTGAGTAATGTAAAGAAATTTCGTTGGAAGTGTGTTCCATTTATTTGTATTAATGCTTAGATTGAATTTTAAGAACGCGAATGTATCGATTTTTAATTGACAAATTTAACGCACGTGAAATCACTATTACAGTATATTAATTTCTTAAGTGTAAGAATTATAGTGAGTAATATACTTGAATCTGCTTTTAAGGTTTTACTTAGAACACGTGTGATTTTCGAGAAAGGAATGTGGAAGTGACCATTCGATCTCCCAACCTCGTTATTATAAATCTGTAGTAATTGTACTGATCCTTGATATTTTAAAGTACGTGTAAAATCATTTTTATATAAATTTCTTAAAGCGTAAGAAATAGAGTGTTAAGATTGCGCCTGTTTTCAAGGTTCTTTCTTTTTTGTTTGTTTTTTTTTATCCGCGGGAGTAATGTTTTAGCGAAAGAAAGACATAAATGACAGATTGTTTTTTAATGTTGTTATGATGAAGGGATTAATATTACGATACATGTGTGGCATGTTTTTTTTGAAGAATAAGAAATTTCGTGATATTAGTTAGAGATGAGTTTTTTGATTTCACGCTATGCAGGTGAAAGTAAGAGTAAATTAGAGGAATTTGTGCTGTCCTAGAATAGGGAAGGTTTTTCAGTGTCACCCAAACGTAGCTTCAAGGGAGTAGAATGTTTGTTTGTTCGTTAGAATGGGACTTAGGACTAGTGAGGCAGTCTGTGACCGTCCGGCCCAACCGAGATTTCACCCTTACTCTTCTTACAACCAACGTTGTAAATTAAAGGGAATTTTACAGAAAGGGGACGATTGTTTTGTAAGTGATGCAGCGAGTGAGGCAGAGAATGAGTATGAATGACTGGGGGTATAATGGGGGGGTTGCTCTAGGGGGTGAAATCGCGGAAAGCACCGTTAGGAAGCATGATTGGGGAGTCTGCGAGGATCGTTCCCCTGCTCCGCCAGGTCCTTCTGCATGCCATATCAGAGTGTATTTATGGGAGGTGATGCGCTGTTGCAATATCTAGTGAGGGATATGTTTGAGAAAGTAATTCTCCACCTGCCCAGATATGGTTGAAATGCCAAGTTTGTTTTATTTTTGTTTTGTCCCCTACTCCGCCATTGAGATTATTATTCGATTTCCGAGAGATTCCAAGATAGATGTTACGTGATAAAGGACGTGAATCTATGAATGATTCTTTATTTTCTTTGCTAGCTGCAGTATATACATTATTTGTCTGAAGAGATATGTTAGATTGATAAAATAAAACTTTGCGAGTTTTAGCCATGATAATGTTTTATCAAAATTATTTCAGCTTGGTCATAAAGAAAGAGTGAGAGCTGACAATAAACGTAAGACTCTATCGATAGTCATTGCTAACGTTTGTTCACGTTCATTTGTTTATTTATTTTATTATTAGAGATACTCTGCGACAATTTTTTATTTTCAGTACAAGTAAAAGACAGAGGCCCATCTCAGCTGACTTGTGAGTGGAAACCGCAACGTATTTCACGGTCGCCCAGTCTCTCTCTCTCTCTCTCTCTCTCTCTCTCTCTCTCTCTCTCTCTCTCTCTCCCTCTCTCTCTCTCTCTCTCTCTCTCTTTCCTACCTTTCACTCGACTCTGAGCCTGACAGAGGCTCCGTTCAATGCTAAAAGAATGTAGCCGTCTTTGATTTTTGTGTGTGTTTTTCCAGCGAAGCGAGGCGATAATTGTGCCTACATTTTATTTCAGTTGATAGATTGTTGCATGCTGTTATTGCATAAATACTGATAAGACATCGGTAGTACCGCCATTTGCATAAATGTTTGTGCCACATGTCGCAACTGTTTAGAGAATAGATAGAACTCCCATTGACAAATTGTGGAGCCAGCGAGTTGCCACTTATGCTCTATATATATACATTGATTATGACAGCAGGAATTTAAATATTAAAAGAGACGGTGTTAGAATGAGCATTGCTATGAAGTATAAGTATAGAACTCTGTTCTTACTTCTGAATGCCAGTCTCCATTGTATATATATTGATATTTCTGATTTAGTATATTCATTTTTATTGTTTATTATTCTTATTTTTTTATCATGATTATTAGTAATGTTATTATGTTGACTGATATTGTTGCTATCTCTCAATGGCCTGTTGCTAATTATTATTTTTGAAATGAAATCAGCAGTAACTTGATGATTTGTATCTCTTATCTGAATTCATACTTGATGTTACTGTAGCCACCGCTAATAAGAATGTTTCTTTAGTGGCTTTTCTCAGCATTTAATGATTGTTCTTTTTGACATTTATAGTAGAGTAATGCTATGGAGCAGTTTCTCAGCTAAGCCCTAAGTATCTTGGAATAATAATCTAGTTGTGTAGACACATACCTTCCATTACCACCCTATTCCTAGGCAGCCCCGACCTGCAAGTTCTAAAAGTCTTTAGATTTTGTCCGTTCAGACAAGTCCCTAGTGCCCATTGAATAGAGATTGCAATCACTTGCAGTTGCAGGGGAGGCAAAGTATAGCCTCGATTACCAACGTATGGCCATTGTTGGTACCCTGAAGTCATAGGGAACCTTTCTTACAACTGTAGTAGTGACAGAGGTTCAAATTTTCATCCCGAGATCTGCTTCGAAGGTACGTGTGGATGGCCGTACGGAAGAGAATCGCTGTGACGTTGCAGGTCTCCTGTGTGGTGGTCTTAGTCAAGATCGGCCGAGGGCGGGACGAGGAAGCCGGGCTGGAAGGATTAGCGGATGGGCCCAGTCCTTGTCCTTTTTGTCTTGCCTATCCGAGTAACGGAGATATGGCAACAAACCTGGGCCTGCAGCAAGGACAGCGAGGGAGTGAAAAAAATAGAATCCCCGAGGGAAACCGTGGAATCGCACCTAGCAAGAATTCATGAGCAAGAGACAGAGAAATTAAAAGTCGTCCTAGACAGAGAAATTAAAAGTCGTCCTAGACAGAGAAATTAAAAGTCGTCCTAGACAGAGAAATTAAAAGTCGTCCTAGACAGAGAAAACGAAAGTCGTCCTAGACAGAGAAATTAAAAGTCGTCCTAGACAGAGAAATTAAAAGTAGTCCTGGACAGAGAAATTAAAAGTCGTCCTGGACAGAGAAATTAAAAGTCGTGGACAGAGAAATTAAAAGTCGTCGTGGACAGAGAAATTAAAAGTCGTCCTAGACAGAGAAATTAAAAGTCGTCCTGGGCAGAGAAATTAAAAGTCGTCCTAGACAGAGAAATTAAAAGTCGTCCTGGACAGAGAAAACGAAAGTCGTCCTAGACAGAGAAATTAAAAGTCGTCCTAGAAAGAGAGAACAGTCCTAAAAAATAAAAGTTTTAAACTACTTTAAAAAACCATGTAATCTTGATGAAATCCCAGAAACAAGGAGATCCCCATACATGTCATTTTTATTTTTATGTTTATTTTTTTGTTTTACTAGCTTTAAGATAATTTTAAGCGAAAAACTCAGAGTCTCCCTTAGATATAGTTTTGAATAAGTGCCGTTGATAAATTGTATGATTTGAACTAAGATTAATAAGTTGTTTTTCTGCTTAAATAATATTAGTGTTTTGTTTTAGCATTATTATTATTTGAATTATGATTTAATCTTTGTGTCCATTAAGTTCTCCTATCCATTGGTCTCTGAATAGCAATATAATATGAAAGTAACAAATGTTTTGTTTGAGGATAAATTGTATGATTTGCACTAAGATTAATAAGTTGTTTTTCTGCTTAAATAATATTAGTGTTTTGTTTTAGCATTATTATTATTTGAATTATGATTTAATCTTTGTGTCCATTAAGTTCTCCTATCCATTGGTCTCTGAATAGTAATATAATATGAAAGTAACAAATGTTTTGTTTGGGGATAAATTGCATGATTTGAACTAAGATTAATAAGTTGTTTTTCTGCTTAAATAATATTAGTGTTTTGTTTTAGCATCATTATTATTTGAATTATGATTTAATCTTTAGGTTCATTAAGTTTTTATATTAATTGGTCTCTGAATAGTAATTGCATATCAAGATAGTGAATGTTTCGACTTTACACACAGTAAAACATGTTTTGTTTCAGGAGTAGTTTTAAGGCCAAATTTTAAAATAAATTAATGCCCATAGTAATAATAAGAGTAGAAATTATAAGATAAGGTTTCTTATAGGAATTACTATTGATGTTATGGTCTATTGCATTTTACATGTTTATACATGCTAATACTCTACTTAATTGTTTGCTAATGTTCTAAATGAGTCATAATTCTACTGTAATTAACTCAATTTTGTCTTTTAAAGAAACGAGAGAAGTAGATGAATTAATGTTTTGATTTAAACTGACTTTTGATCTTAATTAATGTTTGATATTAGTTACACACTGAAATTATACTATATATATTATGTTTGTATAATTTGTTTAGGGTTCATAGAAATAGGATTTCTTAGATGATAGCTTAAATAATTCGGCCCCATTTCTATTGTAAACTATTGTTAGCTAGGATATGTCCAAGAGCTCCCGGAAAATTAGCCCATGCTTCGACTGAAATAAGAGATATTTCAGTTTTGGTTGGGAGGGATGTCGTATGACTTCCGTCATGCTGAAGCCAGTCCGTCATGCTGAAGCCAGAATCTGAAACTTGTAACAAATCTTGAGGGGTAACGGTTGGTCGAGGGCACAGATATTTTATTACAATGTTTGTAGAAAGTGTCAAGGAGATATATGACCGGAACCTGGAGAAGGGCAGGAAAGGCCAGGAAGTTAGCCATTTCCTAAACCACAAGAAACATAAACCTGTGGCCCGTACGTAAGTACATGCCCTGGAGAGATGCCCAATAGCTCCTCCCCGGAAGTAGGCGGGATTCCACTTTGAACCTGGCGTTGATTGGCAGGACTAGATGTCACTTGATTTCATTGGCAGAATTGGATGTCAAGCCACGCCCTGCCCCTGGGGGTATTTCAAGAGCCACCCAGGGCAGAGACAGTTAGTTAGAACTTTGCCCGGGGCACGAATAGATCATAGATTGTGATAGTCATAGGGTGGGGGCATTGAGGTGTCGAAGTTGTGTTGTACTCTAAAATAAATATAAGCAAAGGAATCACTGCTTGTCCATTCTTACCTTGTACCCGTCTGGTACTAATAATTATAACATAGTAATTTAACATTACGTCAGTGGTGACAAACGGTGAGATAACCCAGTCATCTTACAAAGTGTGAGTTCAAATGGAAGTCCAAAATTCATACGACAACACTTTCTATCTCTCTTTATTTCTACCTTATGTTTTCTTCGTGCCCAAGCCCGATGAGGGCAGAGTTCTTTTTTTTCACTCTGGTGCCACAATCATAAAATAAGAAATAAAAAAATATATAAAAACTTTGAGTCCTCTAATCATCAGGAACAGAATCGTAAGTATATCTCACTTTGAACGAACTCTCAGCGATTTAATTTCTGACGCGTTTACACCTAGGACTACACCACACTTTTTCATCTTCATAGTTGTAACGAATATGCAAAGGGCATTTATCTTAATATCAGGACACGCTGGTGAATCATTGTAACATAATAATGTAGCCATGTGGGGTGAAATAAAATTTACATTGTATTCTCCTTAATGATATTTTTATTTTGTGATGGGTAATGGTTCTTTAGTTTAGAGACTATCCCTTTAAGTGACTACTGTTATTACTTAGTAGTAGTAGTAGTAGTAGTAGTAGTAGTAGTAGTAGTAGTAGTAGTAGTAGTAGTAGTAGTAGTAGTAGTAGTAGTAGTAGTAGTAATATAATGATAGTAATAATAATAATAATAATACGAAGAAAAAGAAGAAGAAGAAGAAGAAGAAAAAGAAGAAGAAGAAGAAGAAGAAGAAGAAGAAGAAGAAGAAGAATATTCTTTAGGATAATAATTAATCAGCTAATGCAGCTTCCCAGGAAACTCATTTTCGATATGATATATTAAAAATATTGTGGTGTATACAATATCACCTGCCTCCCTCCCCCACCAAAATAAAATTGGATGAGCTAATTTTGTTTTTACTAAAATTCGATCCAGCCTCTTTTGATTACACGCAGTTCATTAAGTGTTAATCATTAAAAATATGCCAAGAGTTTATAATGACGATAAGAAGCATTATTATGAGATTAGATTCCTTTTAACCTTCTGTGGTGTGTAGTTGGTAGCGCCTTGACTTAGTAATTATAAGTCCTAGGCTCGAGCCCCGGTCGGGGTAAAAAATTATTCATGTTTTCACATATGTAATGTGCTTATTTGGTTATTGTATGGCCTGAATGAGATTGGGATTTGAATTAAATGCGAAAATGAAGCCACGAGTGAGGTTGGGGACTCTGTAATATGAACATAGTGGCATTCAGATAGAATGCGTTCATTCCTAAGTATAGCAGATATAAGCTATAAGGTTGGATTCCTTTTAACCTTCTTTGGTGTGTAGTTGGTAGCGCCTTGACTTAGTAATTATAAGTCCTAGGTTCGAGTCCCGGTCGGGGTAAAAAATGATTCATGTTTTCACATATGTAGTGTGCTTATTTGGTTATTGTATGGCCTGAATGAGATTGGGATTTGAATTAAATGCGAAAATAAACCCACGAGTGAGGTTGAGGAATCTGCAATATGAACATAGTGGCATTCAGGTAGAATGCGTTCATTCCTAAGTATAGTAGATATAAGCTATAAGTTTGGATTCCTTTTAACCCTCTGTGGTGTGTAGTTGGTAGCGTCTTGACTTAGTAATTATAAGTCCTAGGTTCGAGTCCCGGTCGGGGTAAAAAATGATTCATGTTTTCACATATGTAATGTGCTTATTTGGTTATTGTATGGCCCGTATGAGAGTGGGATTTGAATTAAATGCGAAAATGAAGCCACGAGTGAGGTTGGGGAATCTGTAATATGAACACAGTGGCATTCAGATAGAATGCGTTCATTCCTAAGTATAGCAGATATAAACTATAAGGTTGGATTCCTCTTAACCTGCTGTGGTGTGTAGTTAGTAGCGCCTTGACTTAGTAATTATAAGTCCTAGGTTCGAGTCCCGGTCTGGGTAAAATATGATTCATATATATATATATATATATATATATATATATATATATATATATATATATATATATATATATATATATATATATATATATATATATATATATATATATATATATATATATATATATATATATATATATATATATATATATATATATATATATATATATATATATATATATATATATATATATATATATATATATATATATATATATACATATATATATATGTATATATATATATATATATATATATATATATATATATATATATATATATATATATATATATATATATATATATATATATATACATACATATATATATATATATATATATATATATATATATATATATATATATATATATATATATATATATATATCCAAATGGTTTGTTGATTACAAGCCCATGCTTTATCACATGATTCATTATATGTTCACGTAGTATTGTGTCCATGATCTTACATGCAACACTAGTCAAGCTCACTGGGCGATAATTACACGTCTCAGCTTTATCGCTCTTCTTAAATATTGTACCCACACTGGCAATCATCCAATCCAAAGGCAGGTTTCCTTCTACAAGTGATTTTTTTTATATATGTCAGCCAGAGCATCATATAGTTCTCCCCTCAACTTGTAAAGAATCCTAGGGTGATTTCAGTCAGAGCTGGGAGATTTGTCTATTTTCATCTTTTGTAGGCATCTCTTAACTTCTATTTCGGTGATCAGTAGCTCTGCAATAGGTCTGGTGTAAGCAACCAGCGAGCCGATGTAATGCTTACTTCAGCTTCCTTCATAAATATTGCTTAAAGAATTCAGAAAGTACGCAAGCTTTTTCACTATCTTTTCTAGCAAAATCTTTCTTACTGTTCGCCTCTGTTTGTAGTTGTGCAATTCCACAAGTAGTTTTCAATTTACTTTTCACATAATGCCAGACCTTCTTCGGATTTCGTTTTGCATCTCTAGCTACCTTATATCCATATTTCCCTTGAGCTCTCCTGGTCAGTTTCTAACTTTATTATGTTGTCTTGTGTGGATTTCATATTTATTTGGATCTCTGGTTCCTAAGCACTGCCAATGACAATATAATTTCCTTATAGCTTTTTGTCTTTGTTGATCCATTGAGGTGTTAATCTTTCTTGGTCCATATTCTTCTCTACACAGATTAACTGGAACATGCTTATTATCTACTTCTTGGAGCTTTTCCTTACAGCATTTCCACTTACTCTTTATTTCTATTAAGACTAATATGTATCCTTCCATTCCTGGATTCTCTAAGCTCTAATGTCTGTATAATTAACCTTGTCATACAAAAATATTTTTCGATTTGTTACACTCTATCAGTATAGGCATTGCACATAAATTCAAGTACATTGTGAGCGCTCTTCCCTGGGGGGGGGAAGCTTTGATCAGTTTGTCAACTAATCCTTCTTCATTTGTAAAATCTAGATCCAACACCCTTGGACAGTCACTCCCTCGTGCTCTGATAGGTACACGGATATGCTGGTAACTTATATGTATCTCGCAGTGATTCGATAAACATAAAGTTATCACTCAACTCCCCACCAGCTGTTGCCCAATTAGTCCAGCCAATTTTACGGTAATTAAAGTCCCCTGTATCAGAATGTAGGATTGTTTATGATCAATTACTTCTTTTATAAGTGTCTGTAATTTGTTATTGTTAACTGGTTCACTCATCGGATTCGAAATACGCATCCCATGAGAAGCTCATCACCCTTTTCTAAGATCAAGTTAACCAATAATGTTTCCTGGAAATTTGTTCTGAATTTAACTTCTCTAGCTCTCAAACTGGTTTTGGTGTGAATTATTATCCATCTGCCTTCATCATTTTCATTATTTGAGAGCATATTGTATCCACTGATTTTAAGTTATGTTTGTTACATTGTACCCTAAGATTTTTGGTTTAAGTTCATTAATCATTATCAAGTCTGAAGTAATCTCTGCTTGATTAACTCTCACCCTATATCCAGTCATTTTGTTCATCAACGAGAGCAATTTTTTCTTTTGTTAAACATCCTGTATTTGTTCACACCATTTGCTACTGGATTTTGTGCATCTCTGCCTATACAAACTTTCTGATTTTTTTCACTACCATGTTTCCCGGCGGGCCTCTTACTCTGTACATAAAATTTCCCTACTCTTTATTAAGCACCGTTTGGTTAGTCTTTGATACCAGTCCTATCAGATATTCCCTCTGTGCACTTGTGAGGTCGTGCTGCAAAAATATGCCTTGATAATCGTCTTTACCCTTCAATTTCTCGGTTTGTATCAGGACTTGGTGCTTAGCGCTTGGTGAATCCAACCCAGCAAGCAGTGCTCTAGGCCTCTCTGACTTGTTTTCCATCTTACCCAACCCAATCACTTTCTTCAAGCTGTTTTGCTGTATTTCAATTTCCAAAGTATATTGAATTAATTTCTCATTAAATCTCAGGTCATCTTCCTTTCGTCTTGCTATTTCTTTCTCATTACTTTCTGGGACACCATAGATTATGATGTCATTTCTTTGGGCTTGGTCGTCTTTGAGTTCTCTAAGTTTTTCTTCTTGTATACTCTAATTTTTCTTTCAGTTTAATATCATCTTCATCCCTTCTTTTCTGAAATTCATCAAATACCTCTTGCATAATGTCCTGTAGTATTGGTACAGCCTTCATCCTGACAAAATTTGAATAACTAGTTGTGTTATCAAAACATGTGTTAAGGTTTTCCTCAAACCCCATAGCATTTGCCTCTAGAATAACAAGCCTCATTTCTAATTTGCTACAGTCTTTGTTATATCTGTCTACCTTCTCAATGAGCGCAACCGACAGGGCATCAAGAATTCCAATCCTAACCTTTAAGCCTTGTTACTATTCTGTCCATTATGTATATATTCAGTCAAGATATCAATTTTTCCCTCAATCTCATCATGCTTCTTCTGAAGGATTTTACTTAGATCTTCAAGTTTATTAATGCACTTGTATATCTTTCACACAACATCTTTTGCAGAAAGTGCAGTACCATGTAATCTGATCTCCAGCTGATAAAACATAGTCTTACACCTTATCTGGAATGCCTTCGCAAGTTATGCGGACCATACCTCGCACTGCATAGTTTTAGCTTCCTCTTTCACAACATCACGTCTACTGCAACTGTTGCTCCTCATGTCATCATCCTCGTTGATACTACCAACAACTCCAAGTTTGTTTATAGACAAGTGGAATATCTGAAAAATGTAGCTGTATATAAAACCTCAGGCATTTGAGAATCAAAGTTGGCAAATAAGCTTTCCTAGTTTTTTTTTTTTTTTTTAACTATTTTTGCTGTTTGCCAAGCTGTATCTTGCGCAGGTTTGCTCCTAGCGGTCAAAATCCAAGATTGCCGCCATTGTTCTAGAAAATGCATATTTTGAAGAATTTATTCAAATGTAGAATATATTAATGGATATAATGCATTGTACAAGCTCCTAATGTACATATTGATAATAGAATATGTAAATGTGTGCCTTTGTATGTATATAAAGCATTATAAACAGTGGAAATCCAAGAGGGCAGTGGTTTTATTTGATTGTTGATATCTTTGCTTCCAGAAACGATGTATATGATATGTTTTTGTTTTATTTTTGACAAATTGCCATCAATTTACAGTTGCCCCAAGTGCATGAATGTTATTTATTTGCAATGGCATGCATAAACTGAAATAAGTGTCCTAATGAGTTTTTCTTTATTTCCAGAACATGTGGTACCATAAAGGAAGCTGTCTGTAGTCTGAAACAAAACAGATCCAATGTTTAAGAAGTTCATCATATGTCAAGAAGCCAAAAATCCAGACAAGTTATTTATTTGCAATGGCATGCATAAACTGAAATAAGTGTCCTAATGAGTTTTTCTTGATTTCCAGAACATGTGGTACCATAATGGAAGCTGTCTGTAGTCTGAAACAAAACAAATCCAATATGTTTCAGAATTGCATCATACGTCAGGAAGCCAAAAAAGCAGACAAGTTGTACAATGCGATAAAATAAAGCCTAAAAACACCCCTAGAAGCTGCACAAAGCAGGTCCAAACTTCAGGATCCTCAAAACAGAGATGCAGTCGAGCGTGCTCTTGGAATTGCCAATGCAGAAGAACAGCATTTGGTCTGGCAACAGTCTTGTTATGAATCTATCACTAGCAACAGCCACATATGCAGGCTACAGTCTAACCAACAGCAGAAAACACCGACTGCTACCGATGCAGATGCAGGGCCAAGTAGACCATCGTCAAAACTCAGAAGCTCTCCAGTGGCTATTAATATGAATGCATGCATGTTCTGCCAAGGTGTGACTTCGAAAGTCAAGATCTCATCTGTAACCACGATGAATAAGAGCAATAGAATGTTGGAAGCTGCAAAATATGACCAACGCCTTTCTGATGACCTTGCTGGGGTCAGTGACCTCATAGTTGCCGAAGAAAAATACCACAATCCATGTTACCAGCAGTTTCTTGGTAAGATTTCCAAAAGAAGAGAAAGTGCGCATACTACAGATCTAGCTATGGAATGGTTGATTGATGCAATAACAACAGCATCAACAAAGGCACATGTCTTCCAGGTATCCGAGGTATGGTAGAGGTACTGTGATTTGACAGAAAATTCAAAGATAGCCATACGCCCATATTGCATCAGTAGATGGTGTATGTTTAAAGAAAAACTGGAACCCCTGCATACGATATATGAACTGATAACACTAGAAGAATGAGAGGCATTACTCGTACCAGTTGGAATTGGACATGTCCCTTTCTCAACATTACTCTCTGAAAAGGAGAAAGCAAAACTGATAAAAAAATCAGGCTCAAGAAAGATTTTTTGAGATGATTCATGTGGCATTGAGACTGAGAGGTGATATACTGGCATATCTCATGTATAAGGGATTTGTTGTCAATGAAAATGAAATGATATCCTGCATCCCAAATAGTCATTTTATGTTCCTTCAGTTGATGTATGGTGGACAGAGTCCTTTAAAAGTAGACCCAAACAACGTAGCAGACGATACAAAACAGGATGACATTCAAGCAAGAGTTCTTAGCATCACACAAGACTTGGCTTCCATTATCACTGGAGGTAAACACTGGACCCCTATACATCTTGGGCTTGCCAGCACCTTGCGCCAGGCAACATGGTCTAAAGACATTGTTGAACTATTTCACAAAGCTAGACACATCATAAGTTACCAGAAACTACTGCAGGTTGACATATCCCTAGCTGAGAGTACCCTGAAATCAATGGATGCAGAAACAGGAGCAGTGATTCCACCAAACTTTTTATCAAACAGATTCATGCACTTCGCGTGTGACAACACTGACATCAACAACAACAGTTTTGATGGCTAAAACAGCTTCCATGCCACACAGATCACTGAATGACTAAGAGGTCCAGAAGTGGACATAGGTCTGAAGGACCTTTGACCTTCCCCAAACACAAGTCTGAAAGTTCCTGAAGTCATGGATCAACTTGCATCTGCTGCAGTGGCGACAGGAAGGCTAGAACCTAGAGCAACTGAGGGCATCAACAAAGAATGGTACAAGAAATCAATTAATGACAATCCATCAGCAGCTCAAGCCATTGCCAAGGACATGGCCTTTTTCCTGAAACGACAAAATGTGGACATCTAGGCAAGCTAGACACATTTTAACCAAAGCAACTGTAGTGCCATTCCTGAAATGACGAGTGTTGGTTACATACCAATTATCCAGGCCCCAGCCCATGAGTTGACACTCTCCATACGGTGGGTTAGAGATGCAGACACATTGTAACAAAGCTTGGACAACACCATGTCATACTTACAGCTGATGAAGCCCTTAATTGTAAGCTGATGCAGTTCATATGGGCAAAGGCCAAATACCAGGACTTCCTGATCATCAGAATGGGCGGGTTGCACATATCGCTAAGCAACGGAAGACATTGGTTGATGTGGTGAGATCAAGTGGAAATAGGTGTGGTATGTCGGAGTGAAAGTTTGGCAGCTGGGTAGGAATTTGCCTATGTTGGCTCACACTTCAGTTGGTGAGTTGGGATTATCTTGAGGCGTAAAGAAATCTACAAGCAGAGTTAGCATTTTACCATACAAGGCTTTGTTTGGAGATGTGTTGAAGCCTTTGCAAGGTGTAGTTTGTCGGCCAAGGAGGCTCCACAGGAGTTGGTGCTGCCATGTTGTGGAAGTGCACCAGGCCATTAAGGTGGCTTTGAGGGTGCAGTGTGCATGTTCTACCATTCTGTTTGCATCTGAGTTATAGGCAGTGGTATGATGAAGTGTGAGTGAAGGAACTGCCCTCAAGGGTGTGAGAAAATAGTGGACATCGAGGTGAAAGTGCTATAGAATGGGAGTGCTTACAGCTGAAGAAACCTAGGGATTGGCGTTGACCATTGAGTTTTTGCTCCAGCACTACACCCAGAGTCGTGTTGCTTGCGTACATAGTTAGAAAGATTTGGGTGTTAGGGGCTGGGAAGGTCAGTGTCATTGCCTTTGCATGAACCGTTTATTCTTGTTTGAAAGCAGTGTGTTCAGGGGCACCCAAATTAGTTTTTCTCTTTTCTCTAGAGTGAGTTGTAGAAGAGGCCATGATGTTGGCAATTCCTGGGAAGAACCTGTGGTAATAACTGGCCATCTCAATGAACGGAATTTAATTTGGGGAATGAAGACCTTCATGTCGAAGAGCGCACATCTTTGTTGCCCTTCAGGTTCAGCATGAGGCCGTCTATGCATCTTATATTGGGTCAGCCTTGGAGACAAGGGCGTCTGTCTACATCTTATCAGAAGGACAGCTCTGATTTGCATCGAGAGGTGCAAGATCCAACCTGAATAGTAGGAAGGTGTTTATGGGGTCGTTATGCATATTCTTCACAAATGACCTGGTTAGTAGAAGGTACGGAAAGGCAATGCAAGGTGGCATAGAGAGGCGAGATGAAGCAGCAATGGACCACTTCTGACGAAGAAAACGACAGTGTTTTCATTAAGAAGACTGACTTTATTGATCAAATACATCAATTCAATATCTAACTGGTGCTGAAGGAAAGGTAATGCACCCAAGGGTTTTCCGGCTAACCTGAGAAGGTTCCTGACACTAGTCATGATTTTTTTATTGAGAGGAAAGACGATAGTACAAGGGAAACTACAAATCTTACTTAAGTGTCTCAGTCTTTAGCTAATAAAAATAATTTAAAATATAGATTAATCGAACTTTTAAATATTGCATTTATTATTTTGAGATTCAACATATATCACAAGAAGGAAAGGCTAAAAAATAAATAAAGAAGATATGTATAAAATACAGCAGTCTTATTTAAATGGATTTTGGCAACGAAAACAGAATCTTCGTCGCCAGTAACATAAATAAGTCCAAGGAAAAATAAACACAGCATCACATGTGGTTTTTTATTTTGGTACAGTTTAATTTGGGAACAAGTAGTTTCATGTAATTCTTATTCCAAGATAAGATATTCTTATCCTGAATATCTCTTCTGGTTGGATCAACTGCATCCACCCTATAATAGACAATTTCATCGAATGGTATATGTGCCGATACGATAAGGGAGGGGTTTTGTAAGAATTTATTGATTTAGACTCTCTCTCTCTCTCTCTCTCTCTCTCTCTCTCTCTCTCTCTCTCTCTCTCTCTCTCTCTCTCTCTCTCTCTCTCTCTCAACTTTTTGGTGAAAAGCTCTAGTTTAATTCTGAGAAATTTTGTGCCATGACAGGCAGCTTTGGTGATAGTATGCTTTAATTACTTCAGTTCTACGGTAAAAATAAATGAACATTATAGGAGAGGTTTTATTCCATGAAGATTTGAGTAAAGTTGAGAGAGAGAGAGAGAGAGAGAGAGAGAGAGAGAGAGAGAGAGAGAGAGAGAGAGAGAGAGAGAGAGAGAGAGAGAGAGAGAGAGAATATACATTCCATCTTTAAAATTTGAAGCTTTGTGAAGGAAAGCGTGAAGTTTTGGTTTTGGAGAAAAGCTTGATTACGAAACTCGAGAATTTGAAATGGAGGGGGAGGGTAGAATTCAAAGTTGGGATGGTGGTAGTGATAGAGGTGGCATTGGAGCTGGAATAGGAGTAATGGAAGTTGTTTCGAGGGGGTGGGAGGTATTAAGGAGTCCCAAAGCCCTTGATAAACCCAAATTGTTCCCGAAGTTCTTGGAGACGATAGTTGTTCTATTTGTGCGGTGAGGAAAGTTGTTAGCGATGATAATAACAATAATAACTATGAGAGGTGGAGTCTAAGATGAAGTTGCTGAAAGGTAATTAAATAATAATAATTACTTAATTTGGCTTACGGGAAGTAGCCCTATGCTCGCAGCTCCCCTTCTCTTGGTCGGTTCCATTTTTATACTCAGTGATGCTTATCATAATTGCCCTTAAAACTACGAATTGCATTGACTTTATTTACCTGCTCTATTCTTACACTAAAAAAGCACTTCCTTACATCCTGCAAAGAAGTTTTCTTACAAAGCTTCAAACTATGACCTCTAGTTCCAGAGCC
>JAXCGZ010003881.1:0-37500 GCA_037179515.1 Halocaridina rubra
TAAACCCCCACACAGTATAACTCACAGTATTGCATCATGCGAAATAGTATCTGATAGCGTACATTGTATTGGGGTCGCAGCTATGTGAGCTAGCATATATATTTATATTTCCAGTAGTTTCATAATTTTATTGATTAAAAAACGTATTTCTAAGCCTAAGAATAATAAAACAGTAAAAAATAGTAAAAAACATAAATACTGACAGTATTGCAACATGTAAAATACGATACCGCTATCTGCGTTTCGGACAAAGGCTTCCACCATCTTCCATTGTCTCGCATCACTCGTGTGCGCCGTTCACGTTGTGCTTATTAATATGTTTTGCTTGTGATTTTTTTACTCACATATTTTAACCTTTGCAATGCCTCCCAAGCATCCTTCATCTTCTAAGGCTTCTTATAGTGAGCCTAAGCGGCAAAGGAAAATGTTAACCATAACAGATAAGGTAAGTTTACCTATCACGTACATATAAATTTACGTTGCATGCTGTTATTTATAAAGAAAAGGGTGGTTTTTTAACAGCACAGGGAGGGTTTATACAGTAAACGTAAAAATAATTGTAAAATACCTATGTACATGAGTATGTCATATAAAAATACGCTTGCATGCTGTTATTTATGAAGTAAAGGGTGGTATGTTAACAGTAAAGGGAGGGTTTATACAGTTTATACGGTGTAAACGTAAAAATAAATTAAAATATCTATGTACATATAGGCTGATCCTACTCCACGATTTTTATATATATATATATATATATATATATATATATATATATATATATATATATATATATATATATATATATATATATATATATATATATATATATATATATATATATATATATATATATATATATATATATATATATATATATATATATATATATATATATATATATATATATATATATATATATACTCAGCTCGCTTTTTACGCGTGTTTAAAATACGCGAAATTAGAATAACGCCCCCCAAAAATAACAGTAAAAAAATGCGAAATACAGTGCTCCCTCACTTATCGCAGGGGTTCGGTTCCGGGACCAGAGGCGAAAGGTGAAAATCCGCAAAGTAGGAGCACCATATTTATTACAGGTATTTTACATTTATTTTTACCTTTACTGTATAAACCCTCCCTGCACAGTTAACAACTCACACCTTTACTTTATTAATAACAGCGCGCACGCGTAAATTTATACAAACATGATATTATGAAGAGAATTGAAAAAAAGCATTAAGAACAAACAGCAAACAAACTTTCAATATAATATCGTCAGGGAAATAGCGCGTAAAGAATATATATATATTTCATTTAAGTTTCCCATGTACAGTACGATATATGTTTTCTTTGTAACGAATTTTATAGTTTTCTTTTTGTCTCAGCTGATTTTGTTTACGTTAAGATTTCATGCAGCATGGTCGATATGTAAAGATGAGAGAATATTATTTAGAACCAAGGAATATTAATAATACTATAATCTTGAAAATTAGATAAACCCCAAATAGGGTGGGTAAATAAATATTTTATGAGTAAGATATTGTGCCTGAATAGTGATAAGCATCAGCTGATACGGAAGTGGCAAAACGTTTTGGTTAGAGGTTTGTTCTCCCACATCCTCCTCCTCTTTTACCGCTTAATGCGATCGAATATTATGAAGAGACTTGAAAAAAAGCATTAAGAACAAACAGCAAACTTTCGATGTAATATCGTCCGGGAAATAGCGTACAAGGGTATATCAGCTGATACGGAAGTGCCAAAACGTTTGCAAATAGAGTATCGTTCTCCCGCAGCCTCCTCCTCTTCTACCGCTTAATGCGATCGTATATTATGAAGAGATTTAAAAAAAAGCATTAAGAACAAACAGTAAACAAACTTTCGATATAATATCATCAGGGAAATAGCGTGTAGAGAATACAGGTATATATATTTCATATAAGTTTCCCATGTACAGTACGATTTACGTTTTCTTTACAACAAATTGTATAGTTTTCTTTTTGTTTCAGCTGATTTTGTTTACGTTATGATTTCGTGCAGCATGGTCGATATGAAAAGAAGATAGAATAATGTTTAGAACCAAGGAATATTAATAATACTATAATCTTGAAAATTACATAAACCCCAAATAGGGTGAGTAAATAAATATTTCATGAGTAAGATATTGTGCCTGAATAGTGATAAGTATCAGCTGATACAGAAGTGGCAAATCGCCTTGGTTAGAGGTATGTTCTCCTGCATCCTCCTCCACTTCTACTGCTTAATGCGATCGAATATAATGAAGAGAATTCACAAAAGCATTAAGAAAAAATAGCAAACAAACTTGCGATATAATATCGTCAGGGAAATAGCATGTGAGGGTGCATCAGCTGATACAGAGGCGGCAAAACGTTTGCATCCTCGTGCTCAAGAGTAGCACATATCAAGAAAATCTACGACATAAAATGCATATGCTCGCCAAAAAATCCACAATCCACTGAATTCGCGATATAGCGAGAGATTACTGTACACTAATAACGTCCGCGCAAAATATTCGAAGAAAAAAAATTCATTTTAGTAGATAAGCAACTGCCTCGGAGGCACTTTCCCACCTTGCAGCCATGTGCATATTTTTACATGGGAATTAAGGGGACACCCTGGCTTGGGAGGGGGAGGGGGTGAAAAAGGAAAGGGTTCCATCTAAATTATAAACAGCAAAAAATTGCCCTTTTATGTAAGTATTCATAGTAAAATAATGTCATAAATGACGATGTTTTGATATCCTTTCATTGTGTTGCATTTTACATCAATTTGACTTAGATAATCAGCATTTCTGTACGATAACTTCATCACTGGGGATGGAAGCAAGTGTTGGAAGAGTGGTATGAGATGTTGCCATTTCTGGTAACTTTAACGTGTGCTGGTGCCAGATGTAAAAGGAAAGGGCTCTATCTAAACTATAAACAGCAAAATATTGCCCTTTTATATAAGTATTCATAGTAAAATAATGTCATAAATGACGATGATTTGATATCCTTTCGCTGTGCTGCATTTTACATCAATTTGACTTACAAAATCAGCGTTTCTGTACGATAGCTTCATCATTAGGGATGGAAGCAAGTGTTGGTGCCAGGTGTAAAAGGAAAGGGCTCTATCTAAACTATAAACAGCAAAAAAATTGCCCTTTTATGTAAGTATTCATAGTAAAATAATGTCATATATGACAATGTCTTGATATCTTTTCGTTGTGTTGCATTTTACATCAATTTGACATAGATAATCAGCGTTTCTGTACGATAACTTCGTCACTAGGGATGGAAGCAAGTGTTGGAGAGTGGTACGGGGAGTTGTGTTGTGGTGAGCTCAGCTGATTCAGTCGTTCAAGTGAAACGTATCTATACCCATTATCATTGTTTCTTATGGAAGATGACTCATTACATTACATGAATTTTACATTACAAGTCACGTCTGAGAACCAATCTTTGCGTTATTCCAAGAACTGGGTGTACATATATATATGATTCTATTTCACGGGAGGCAAGTGAATATTCTGAATACGTAAATGGTTACGGAAGAAAATTGAAAGAAATTTTTGTATCCTTAACGTTTTCAAGTATATACTTATCTTCAGAGGAATCTGAGTTGTACAAACGAATGAGATGATATATATACATACAGAAACCAAGAGAAAAAGGGAATTAGCAACCCATCAACAGAAGTTGAGTACAGAAGCAGTACCGACATAAGTTATATTAGCTTATTGAGGTGCAAATAGCAAGTAATTAAGGTATGGTCAATGGTCGGAAAAATGGTGTCACATTACTTTTGCTGAGAATAATGTTTACAATGGAAAAAGACACGCACAACAGTACAACAATAAGAAAAATAATTATATAAACAGTAATCCAGACAAATCAGAAAAAACAAAATGATAATAATAGAAATACTAACAATAATGTTAGTTATGAAATTACAAAAATTAATGGTGAAATAATAGTAATACTAAAAGAAATTAAATACTTAATAATAATTTTTTTAAATATCCATTATCGCTAAAAAGAAATTAATAAAAAATTAAGAACGTATATTATTTCCAAAATTACATTTTTCAAACTTGAATAAAGCATACTTGGTAAGGATCAATTACAAATAAACCATGACTTAACTTAATATTATGGTGCTTATTTAAGTTAATTATTGCAGATTCCAAGATGTTTCTAGTAATAATATCATTACTTCTTACTAAGATAGAGAAATTGTTCCAGTCAGTATAGTGATTGCAATCAGCATAATGCTTGAACAAAGCACTGGAATACTGACAATTTCGAACGTTATATTAAATGTTGATTGACACGAAATTCTAATGATTTGCTAGTCAGGCCTACATAATATTTATCACAATCTTTACAAGGAATCTTATAAATAATAATAGAAGTGGAAACAGGGCTATTTTTAATCAGCATATTGCAAAAAGTATTTTCCTATTTGAAAACTAAACAGACATTTAATATTCTCAAAATCTTGACTATGCTATGACATCCCTGAAAAAAGGGAATAACTAGGGTATTATTAATATTCGAAACCACATTAGTGTCAGGGAGGGGAGGTCTGTGGAATGTGAGTTTTGCAGCAATGAAGCAGGTATTTAAGACCCAATTGGGATAACAAACATTTTTCCAAATATCAGAGATTTTGTCAACCTCATCATCAAGGTATTCTGAGCTTACAATACGAAGAGCACAGAGAAACATTGAAGAAAAGATAGATTTCTTTATTTGAGATCATGACCAGAATAAAAATTCACATAGGATAGATTATTTGTGTGTTTTCTAAAAATATCAAACCTCAATGAAAAGGTTGTTTATGCAATAAAATGTCTAAGAATGGCCAGTAGGGGTTGGTTATGTGGTTTATTTATTTTTTTCTAACGCGAATTTAATAGAGGGAATAAAATTATTAAACTCTGTCAAAAACTCCTGGACATTAATATCAGTAAGGGAAAAATAAAGTACATCATCAACATAACGAAACCAATGAAAATTAGTATTTATATGGACAATAGTTGGAATGTACTATCTTTCAAAAAATTATAAAGATTAGAAAGAAGAGGGGATAAGGGGTTTCCCATAGCCATACCAAACGTTTGTTGGTAATATTTATCGCCAAAAATAAACTTGCAATCTGAAACACAAAGTTGAATGAGTTGTATGGTAACATTTTTAGGTAACTGAATGGAATGATTATCTAGTTCACAACTAAGGAAATCTAATAAGTTATTTATGGGTACTTTCGTACAGAGAGAACAATCGTCAAAACTGTTCATATGCATATCTGGAGTGATGACAATATTCTGAAGTTTATCAATCAGGTCATAGGAATTCAGAATATATGAGGAAGATATTTTTCCAACAAAGGGGACAATAAATGAACTAAAAACTTACATAACTTATAAGAAATGGAACCAACAGAACTAATAATTGTGCGCATAAGTAATCCACGCTTATGAGTTTTTACGATTTGGGAATCTAGGGGAACGAACATATACAGTACTTGGTCAATTAAGGGCTCGTGATTTTTAAGTATATGTTTTAAATTACTATTGAAATGTTTTATAACATCATAAAAGGGATGCTTTTTTAAATGTAAATATGTATTTGTATCAGCTAATTAATTATTAATTTTGTTTAAATAACTATCTGTATCTAAAATCACAAAGGAATTTGCTTTGTCACCTTTGGTAATAATTATGTCAGAGTCACGTTTTAAATGTACAAGTGCTCTTAGATCTCTAAATGGTATATTACAAATGTTCAAACAGTTATTAATACATTGATAAACAAGACCTCCTGCAATGTTGATATTAGAAGCCAGAACATCACTAAATTTTTCCTATTTACTGAAAGCTGTCGCAACAGAAGCCGCAGATTGGGTTTTATTAACAGCAAAAGATATAAAATCCTAAAGTAGTCACCGCATAAGGATCAATAGACTTAGAGTTATAGGTGTGTTCAAACTTAAGTCAGCTGTCAGGAATGGAACCCTGACGTTAAATGGGGACCCCCTGTTACATATATATATATATATATATATATATATATATATATATATATATATATATATATATATATATATATATATATATATATATATATATATATATATATATATATATATATATATATATATATATATATATCTATAGTGATCCTTCGCTGAATCGCCTTTCTTGGCTCGCGTTTTCACTGTACCGCGATTTTTTGGGGCAAATTTTATTTGGGGGGGGGGTATATGCAAATATATTAAAATATTAAAAAAAAAAAAATTTCAGTATTTTCATTTTTTTATTGAAAAAAACATATTTCATTATCTAATTGATAAAAAAAATGTATTTCCCAGCCTACGAATAATAGAACAGTAAAAAATAGTAAAAAACATAAATTTAGATATACAGTATAACTCACAGTACTGCCTCATGTGAAATAGTGTCCGATAGCGCACAATGTATTGGGGTCGCAGCTACATGAGCTAGCATATATATTTATATTTCCAGTAGTTTCATGATTTTCTTGATAAAAAACGTATTTCTTAGCCTAAGAATAATAAAACAGTAAAAAATAGTAAAAAACATAAATACTAACAGTATTGCACCATGTACTATACGATACGGGTATCAGCGTTTAGCAAAACGAAAAGGGTCGAACCTATGTAAGATAGTACTTATTGAAATTTTCATTATTTTATTGATAAAATAAGTATTTCCTAGCCTAAGAGTAATAAAACAGTAAAAAACATAAATTTAGATATATAACACAGTATTAAATAGTAAAAAACATAAATTTAGATATATAACTCACAGTATTGCATCATGTGAAATAGTGTCCGATAGCGTACAATGCCTTCCAAGCATCCTTCATCTTCTAAGGCTTCCTGTATTGAGCCTAAGCGGCAAAGGAAAATGTTAACCATAACACATAAGGTAAGTTTACCTATCACGTACATATAAATTTACGTTGCATGCTGTTATTTATAAAGTAAAGGGTGGTTTTTTAACAGTGCAGGGAGGGTTTATACAGTAAACGTAAAAATAATTGCAAAATACCTATGTACATGAGTATGTCATATAAATTTACGCTTGCATGCTGTTATTTATGAAGTAAAGGGTGGTTTGTTAACAGTACAGGGAGGGTTTATACAGTTTATACGGTGTAAAGGTAAAAATAAATTAAAAATATCTATGTACATATAGGCTGATCCTACTCCGCGAGTTTCCTGTCTCGCGCTGGGTCCCGGAACCGAACCTTCGCGATAATTGAAGGAACACTGTATGTATATACAGTGTTGCCTCACTTATCGCGGTAGTTCGGTTCCGGGACCCGCCGCAAACCAGGAAATCCGCGAAGTAGGATCCACCTATATGTACATAGATATTTTAATATATTTTTACGTTTACACTGTATAAACTCTCCCTGCACTGTTAAAAACACACCCTTTACATTATAAATAACAGTAAGCAACGTAAATTTTTATGAAAGTGATAGATAAAATTACAGTGAATGAGGTGATAATGACGTGACATACATATCATTTACAATTATTTTTTGGTTTACGTACTGTATAAACCCTCCCTGCACTGTTAAAAAAAACACCCTTAACATTGTAGATAACAGCAAGCAACATAAATTTTTATGAAAGTGATAGGAAAACTTACCGTGAATGTGATGATGACGTGACATACATACTCATTTACAATTATTTTTTCGTTTACGTACTGTATAAACCCTCCCTGCAATGTTGAAAAAACACCCTTTACATTATAAATAACAGCAAGCAACGTAAATTTTTATGAAAGTGATAGATGATAATGACGTGACATACATACTCATTTACAATTATTTTCTCGTTTACGTACTGTATAAACCCTCCCTGCACTGTTGAAAAAACACCCTTTACATTATAAATAACAGCAAGCAACGTAAATTTTTATGAAAGTGATAGATAAAATTACGGTGAATGAGGTGATAATGACGTGACATACATACTCATTTACAATTATTTTCTCGTTTACGTACTGTATAAACCCTCCCTGCACTGTTAAAAAAACACCCTTTACATTATAAATAAGAGCAAGCAACGTAAATCTTTATGAAAGTGATAAATAAAATTACGGTGAATCAGGTGATAATGACGTGACATACTTACTCATTTACAATTATTTTTTCGTTTACGTACTGTATAAACCCTCCCTGCACTGTTAAAAAAACACCCTTTACATTATAAATAACAGCAAGCAACGTAAATTTTTATGAAAATGATAGATAAAATTACGGTGAATGAGGTGATAATGACGTGACATACATACTCATTTACAATTATTTTTTCGTTTACGTACTGTATAAACCCTCCCTGCACTGTTAAAAAAAACACCCTTTACATTATAAATAACAGCAAGCAACGTAAATTTTTATGAAAGTGATAGATAAAATTACGGTGAATGAGGTGATAATGACGTGACATACATACTCATTTACAATTATTTTCTCGTTTACGTACTGTATAAACCCTCCTTGCACTGATAAAAAAAACACCCTTTACATTATAAATAACAGCAAGCAACGTAAATTTTTATGAAAGTGATAGATAAAATTACGGTGAATGAGGTGATAATGACGTGACATACATACTCATTTACTATTATTTTTTCGTTTACGTACTGTATAAACCCTCCCTGCACTGTTAAAGAAACACCCTTTACATTGTAAATAACAGCAAGCAACGTAAATTTTTATGAAAGTGATAGATAAAATTACGGTGAATGAGGTGATAATGACGTGACACACATACTCATTTACAATTATTTTTTCGTTTACGAACTGTATAAACCCTCCCTGCACTGTTAAAAAAACACCCTTTACATTATAAATAACAGCACGCAACGTAAATTTAAAAAAAAAATGAAAATACTGAAAATGTTTTTTTCAATATTTTAATATTTTTGCGTATACCCATAAAATAAAATAATAATTTATCCAAAAATAAAACGCGATAGAGTGAGAACGCGAACCAAGAAGCGCGAATAACCGGGGTAACACTGTATATATATATATATATATATATATATATATATATATATATATATATATATATATATATATATATATATATATATATATATATATATATATATATATACAGTAATCCCCTCTTATTGCGGTAATTCGGTTCCAGGACCTGGCGCGAGACAGGAAAACCGCAAAATAGGAACACCTTAAAAAAAAAAAAAAAAATGATAAAATGATAAAATAAAACGGCCTTTATCAGGCTGTAAAGAGAAACAGCGATGGAGAGTGTAATGACCTGTCAGATGTGAAGGGATAATAAAAGATGTGTAATGAATATCCAGCTCTCTGCTGGGTTTACTATACCTCTGCATTACTTTCATGATGTCTATTCTAAAAATTCTCCTTAGATCTTATTATTATTATTATTATTATTATTGGCAACAATAATTTTCCTTTGATGATGATTGGGGAGATTATTGTTATTATTATTATCATTATTATTATTATTATTATTATTATTATTATTATTATCATCATTATTATTACGAATTCGTAATTAAACCATGATTTTTACTATAAATAATGTAGTTTTGGTTGGATGAACAAGAGTTACTTAAAAATTCTCTCCGTCTCTCTGTCTGTCTGTCTGTCTCTCTCTCCAACATTCTATTCTACCCAACCCCCCACACTCTCTTTGTCCCAGCCAACTAGGGAGGGGCACTTTACACAGTTATTAAAAGTAAATAAACCAACAGATGTACAAATAATGATGAGCCCTTAATAATAGTAATAATGATGATGATGATAATAATCTCCACAATCATCATCAAAGGAAAATTATTGTTGCCAATGATGATGATGATAATAATAATAATAATTATAATAAGATCTAAGCAGAATTATTGGAATAGACATCATGAAAGTAATGCAGAGGTATATTAAAACCCAGCAGAGAGCTGGATATTCATTACACATCTTTTATAATCCCTTCACATCTGACAGGTCATTATACTCTCCATCTCTGTTTCTCTTTACAACCTGATAAAGTCTGTTTTATTTCATCATTTTTTAGCCCATCCTGGTGTCACAATAATCTTTAATTTTCCCCCCCCCCAAAAAAAAAAAAAAAAAAAAAAAACGCGATACAGTGAAAACGCAAACCAAGAAACGCAATACAGCGGGGGATCACTGTATATATATAGGGTCCTCGGTTTACGAGGTTCTCAACCTACAACATTTCTAGGTTACGACACACTTCCCATAAATTATTAAGAAATTCTACGCTTTTTGAGTCGTAAATACAAATTTCATGAGAGAGCAGTCTGTTAAGCGAGGCAGGAAAATACGTCGACATGTGGTATTAGACTGAGGAAGAAGCATCACTCAGTTCCTGCTGGTACGCCATCTACTTAATGTGCTTATTCACTCATTGGTGTGTGTTGCTTTATTCTTTGATAATTTTTGGCCTGTATTATGTCCCCCAAGTGCAGAGCAGATTCTTCTGATGGTAGTGCTTCGAAGAAAAGGAAAGCTATCACCATGGAGGTGAAATTAGAGATAGTGAAATGCTTAGAAAAGAGAACCTGCTACCAACATTGACAATTTACTACAGTTAAGCCGTTTGACCGTGGCGCAATTATCAAGGCTAAAGATTGCATCCTTCAACACGTGAAAGGTTCTGCTCCTATGAAGTCCACTGTGATCACTAAACAGAATAGTGGCCTAATGAATGAAGTGGAAAGTTTAATAGTGCTTTGGCTGGATAACTAGCATAAACAGCATATCCCAATGAGCCCTATGCTGATCAAGGAAAAGGTTAAAATATTATTCAAGGCCGTGAAAAGGGAAAAGAGGGAAAGTGAAGGGTTTGTGGCCAGTAGGGGTTGGTTTGTGGTTTATGGCTCTTGCTAGTTTGCATTTCTTTAAGGTGCAAGATGAATCTGCTAGTGGTGATGAGAAAGCAGCAAGTGGGAGTTCCTTGTAGATTGGCTGAGATAATTAGGGAGGGGGGTTTACTGTGCTTAACAAGTGTTTAATGTGGATGAGTCCAATTTGTATAATTGGTCGTATGTACATTCCCAAGGAGGAGAAGACAGCACCAGGACATCAAATCAGCAAGGAGAGACTGAATTTGCTTTTGGGGGCTAATGCTGCTGGCAACTTCAAGCTGAAGATCTCGCTGGTTTACTTGGCAGAAAATCCGGGGGCACTCAAAGGCATTTGTAAGGGTCAACTGCCTGTCACTTGGACGTCGAACAAGTAAGCTTGGGTAACCCTTCAGATTTTTTAGTACTGATTTAAGAACCATTTTGCGCCAGAATTGGAGAGGTACTGTGCTTCCAAGGGTTTCCCCTTTAAAGTGATGCTAGTACTGGACTATACCCCTGGTCACCCTGCCTATTTGGATGACTTTCACCCTAATGTAAAGGTGGTTTGCCTTCCACTTAATACCACTGCCCTGTTACAGTCAATGGATCAGGGTGTCATTGCTTCTTTCAAGGCTTACTACCTCCAAGGAAAATCGCTATAACTCTCAGGGCAACTGAGAAGGACAATGATTGACTCTCAATGAATTTTGGAAGTCTTACAACATTCTTCAAGCTGTCAAGAACATTGGTGATTCTTGGGGTCAAGGTAAGTAGACGAAGTTGAACAGGGTATGGTAGAAATTGTCCCCAATTTGTGAATGACTTTCATGTCTTTAAGGAGACAGTCGAGGCTGTCACCTAGAACATTGTTACCCTGAGTAATCAGCTTAATTTGGAGGTGGGGGTTGATGATTTCACAGAGCTTCTGGAATCTCATGGAGAGGAGTTATCTGAAGAGGACCCCATTCAACTGGAGATGCAGATGATTGAAGAGGAGGAAGAAATGCCAACCCCAAAGCCCATTAGATTTACAAGCAAGGGCTTGGAAAAAGGAATTTGCCCCTGATAGAGGAAGGTTGGCAAAGTTTGAGGCTGAAAATCCCTACAATGCCAGGTACACTAATGTCGCCAGAAGGGTCATAGATTGCCTGCAGTATTACAAGAATATTTGGGAGAAGATGGTATCCTTCTAGACTCGCCTGGAATGTTTCTTCAAGATGGTACAGAGGCCAGCAACAGATCCTGTACCCTGTACCTCAGCTGCCTCTCCAGACTCATCTGCTTCTCCAGACTCACCTGCCCCAGTAACTCCAGCACCTGCTGCAGGTTCTCCTGCCTCTCCACACTCACCTGCCCCACTTTCTCCAGCATTTGCAGGTTCTTCTGGCACTCTAGTTTCCTCCTCCCATTAATACTGTCTCTCCCTCCCTTGCAATGTCCCTTCCAATTTGCAAGCCAACCACAAGAGTAGAGGTATGGAATTGTTCTCTTTTTTTTTTGTTAATATTTCATTTCATTATTTTATATTTATGTCCTCCACGCATTTTTTCAGTCCTAGTTATGTTTTCATATGTAACAGAAATGTTGTATTTTTATGTCTTAGATTATGAACTTTACTGCTACAATAGCATAGGTGGGTGACGTAGGTGCTCATTTAGGTATGTTACAACTTATGCAAAAAGTCAGCTTACGACACGTCAAGAACCCCCTGTATATATATAATTACTATCTTCTTTGTCCCATCAACCACATGATGAATATAACACTGCATAAAATCACGAACATGATTTATAAATTTGAGAAAGATCAACGTTATCAGCTCCCAGTAACTCTCTTCCAGGAATATAAAATTTATGTATAGGGGGTCCCCGGTTTACATGGTCCCCAAGTTACAATGTTCTGCCATTGCGACAGCAGCCCATGACTTATAAACAAGTTATTAATAAATAAATTTTTCAACCTACCTGGCTTGTGTGGTAAATTCAAACTTTGGACACTGAACAGATTGTGAGTGTGGACAAATACACAGCTAGCAGCACTGATGTAATCGTATATATAAAGTAAATGGCTTTATTAATTATTTGTTTATGTAGGAATTAGATTATTTACACAATTACCAAATACATAGCCATGAACACTATCTTTATGCAAAAAGTTTGTTCTGCATGGCAAAAGAATACGTCGTCATGCAGCATTAGAATGAGCAGAAGAAGAGTCGCTCAGATTGCTCTCGTACACAATATTGTTGCTCGTGCTCATCTGCTGTCTTGTTGTTTTCACTTGTGTTCCCTTGTTATTGACCTGTACTATGCCTCCTAAGCATAGTGGTGATTTTTCTGATGATAGTCTTCCTAAGAAAAGGAAAGCCATCACATGGATATCAAAATTACAATAGTAAAACAATCGAAAAGGGAGTAAGTGCTACAAACATGGGATTAGCCCGTTCGATGGTGGTGACAAATATTAAGGATAAAGATCGCATCCTTATGCACGTAAAAGGATCTGCTTCTATGATGTCCACTGTGATTACTAAGCAGCATAGTGGCTTTATGATCATGATGGAGAGATTATTGGTGCTTTGGCTGGATGATCAGCATTGACGGCGCATCCCAGTGAGCCTCACGTTAATAGAGGAAAAAGCTAAAAGATTGTTCAATGCTGTGAAAAGGGAGAAGGGAGTAAAAGCGAAGAGTTTGTGGCCAGTAGGGGTTGGCTTAATCGTTTTAAGAGTCATCCTAATTTGCATAATCTAAGCGAGCAAGGTGAAGCTGCTCGTGATGATGAGAAAGCATCAAAAGTGTTTTCCAGCGTGTTAGCAGAAGTAATTAAGGAGGGGGGTTACCATGGCTAACAAATTTTAACGTGGATGAGTCTGGATTGCTCTGGAAGCGTATGCCTAGTCGTACGTACATTGACAAGGAGGAGAAGACAGCACAAGGCCATCAAGTCAGCAAGGAGAGACTGACTTTGCTTTTGAGGGCTAATGCTGCTGGAGACTTCAAGCTGAAGCCCTTGTTGGTTTACTTGGCAGAAAATCCAAGGGCACTCAAAGGCTGGAGGGATCAACTGCCAGTCATCTGGAAGTTGAGCAAGAAGGCTTGAATAATCTTAAAAAATCTGAGGACTGGTTCAACAACCATTTTTTGCTGGAAGTGGAGAGATACTGTTCTTCCAAGGGTCTACCCTTTAAGGTGTTGCTAATGCTGGACAATGCTCCAGCCAGACGCCATATAATGGCATTAACTAACTAAATTTTACCTGCCTTTTGACACCAGCTCTGAGGCTATCATTTATTAAAGACTTGCATTAACAAAATCATCATAACAGTAAAATTACCAAATAGACTGGGACCTATTTACAGCTTAGTTTTTTAAGACAAAACACAACTGATCTGCATAATATAAGAGAAAGCATCTGCTAATGTTCTCCTAAACAGTACATATTCTGACTGATAATTTGTTATCTGTTGGAAATACAGTACATGAAAAAAAAAATATGTAGCAAGTTCAGCTAATAACATCACACACAACAACAACAATTATGAATCATATAGCAGCAATGTAAAAGACAATGCCACAAAACTCAGAAGAAGGGCAGCAAAAGAGGCTAAACCACCACAACTTACCCTCTGCCCTTCACATGGCACAAGAGCCTGGGAAATGCTTCAGATGCCCAGGCAATTACCTCATATCTCAACACAACAACTCAGGTTTTTCTACACCAAGACATGTCTCTCTGATGGTCATTTCTCAAAGACTACTTCTAGCCAGAGACATTGAGAGTATCCCAGGTCCCAAATACAAACACACATGTCCAAAATGTTCCACAGCTGTCACTTCGAGCCGACACACTAAGAGGTTCCCTTTTCTGCATATCATGCAGAAATGGGACCTTTTTCACCTATACAACACTTGCTCAGCGAAGTAGCTCATAGAGCAACAACAACAACTATGACTGGTTAATTATTATTCAAAACCTTTAAAAGAAAATAAATAAAAGGAAACATATAGACATTTCTAAACAGAACACTGGTATATCTTTGCAAGATAAACTTAAACATAGCACTGTTCTCTTTTTCTTGTTTTTATATGCAGTGTGCTGATTCAGGAATCACAGGCAAACATGACTAATAAAAAATTTCAACTTCTGTTATACTCATTTGGACTTCTTTTCACAATATTGTGACAGTTTGTGTTTTCACATATAAGTATTATCCTTGCCACGAATCTTTATAAAAGCTAGCATAGCCTTCACATGCATTAAAAGTTACTGGAATTTAAATATTAGCTTTATTAAGTAGTAACATTCTGTGCTATAGACTATATTTAGTGTGGCAAACAACTTCAATTTAGTCAACAATACCAAAACCAACCTTCACAATATACTCGTCAAGACAGCAGACTAAATAAAATTAAAAGCATCTGTTCACTGTCTCCAAAATACCATTACAAATCACTAAACCTGAGAGTTCAGTAATTACACCTAGTAAAAGTCACAAACATTCAGAGGCATTTTAGAGTCAGCTAGTTAGGGTAGGGGATTAATCATCCTATCGAAACTAACTTTGTTAAATAATTATAATTATTGCGAGAATTATCTATTTTGCAACTTACTTTTTTGAAATTCATATGGCAAACACACTGCAAACTAATGTCAACGTAATACTTTCATGTTTGTTTAAAAAATAAAAGCAATTTCTATTTTCCATAATGATAAACAGTAGAGATGCAGGTTACTGTAACAGCGCTTAGTTGTCATATGGGGACAAAAGCTGCTTGGTGAAAACAAACTTGCATAAGAGTCTCTCGCTGGTAGAACAACTGTAATTTTAAAGATTTTAGTTTTAGTTAATATTGCTATTGAAAAAGGCTTAGGAGTACTTTGACACCTTAATATATGAAGCAAATCACGTTAAAGAAGTTGGAGTGGTATTGAAGGCATGTTAATACCAGGTGGCAACAGATAGTAAAATAGACAACTTAATAAAGTGGCCTTAACATCAATAATCCTGCCATTTGTGGTTATTAGAGCAATACATCAGGTAATTTTTACTCTGATAATGCACTTTGTTTAATAGCCAAAATAGTACATTATCAGCGTTTCTGAATTTTCCAACATTTTCAGTAACAGATATGATACAATATCGATTTGTAAATGCATCCACAGCTAATTTTATAAAATTCCAAAGACATCCATATTCAGGTGTCAACTTGTAAACATATTTATTACTAATTTTATAAAATTCCAGTGACATACCAATTTTAAGCTGTCACCACAGTATACAAATTGTCCTCGACATTACTGTTAAACAGTAATGTCGAGGACTTCCATGGAAGTCACATACAGAACTTTTCAATATGTACGGTATTAAACATAATTGTTTAAGTGTTCTAGTTAAAAACTGTTAATTCTACAATAAAAACACATCAAATGAACACATTATCATTTGAACTGATAAGCACATAATACAAATTAGATAAAATAAGCTAATTAATGCTTACGATACAATCTTGCACTTTGTTAGCAGATAGCTGTCAAAAATATATAACTTACGATTTACTCAAGCAATAGCTAAACAAATATTAAAAAAAACAACCAGACAATATAAAAACCTATGGCAAACTCTAACTTAGTAATTATCATTTTTACAATTTTGGGAGTCTGGATTTCAGCATGAAGTATTCAACATTCTAGGTTTCAGCAAACTGAGCTTCAGATAAGTTACAGGTCAATAAAGTACACTATACTGGGCTTGTGAATGAGGACTTTTACCTGTGAGAGTTAAATACGAGCAGGTATGAGAATTTTTAAAATGGTTCAGCTTCAATCATATAAGTTGATAACATATAAATTTATAGTCCACAAAGTGTCAACGTACTCCACTATCATCATTGTTCACGTGTTTCATAGTTTCAATCCATCGCTTCTAAGGTTTGGTCTTCTTTTCATGTTCTGGGAATATGTGGATAGCTGGGTTTTCTTTCCCATCCAGTTGTGGTGTGTACAACCAACAGCCATGCAACTTCTTAGCATTTTGACTTGTGAGACACTAAATTACTTTATTTCATTTTTGTAAAACCAGCAGGACAGGCAAAGAAAATCTGCCAAACATTTGTTAACCTCGAGTTATTCTTTGAGGTTCCAGTACCTTTCCTTCAAGATTTTTATTTGCTTTCACCCACCACACATTGCTATGCATTCCCAATTCGGTTAATAATAATGGTTTTTTTCGCACACCCCAAGTCTGTGAAAAATATTAAATATATAATAATATTAGGGTAGATTTGGCTAGTGATTCAACCCAAGATAACAAACAACATATCTAACTCATTGTTTTTTACTTGTTTTAAATATTATTAATGCTTGGCATCTTATCACTCAGATGTGTAAATGTGACAGTAAACAAGTTGAAAATTGAAGGTGTATTTTAGTTTACGATATTTATTCAATTGTATTTTGAGATAAATCGAGGGTTTGAAGTGAAAGTAAACGCTTACTTCCATAAATTTTAAGAACCAATGATTTTCATTTACTTAGGCATCATGAATTAATAAATCGACATCAGCTTAATCCGCTAACCCCAACTCCATGCCTCTGGAATGTTGATAACTTTGAGTAAAATACCTGCCATATTACAGACTACCAGTGGTCTACCTTAACACTAGTCCATCTGATTCTCCATGGTTAAGCCTTAGTAAACCATGTCTAACATATATTAATATAATCCCACATGACTCACACAATATAAATTATGTCAGAATCAAGACGATGAAGTCCTTAAAACATTATATCCAAAAGCGGGACATTTCTAAAGTTGACAGACCAAAGTATCCTGTAGCAGCAATCCCGTAATTCTTATCATAACAACAGTGAAACCATTTTAATTTGTTTTTACGCAATTTACCTCATTTTCTTTGTCAGCTGAAGCGCCGTCTTTGGGACCTTCATCCCCGTCCTCTTTAGATTCATCTTTTTCGTCCCCATAAAGCCACTGCTCTTCGTCCTGTACATCGGCCATGTTTATTCGGTGTAGACGGTAAACAAACACTCTGCCATATACTTTACTAAGCGACCAAACGTATTCATAGAGATGTAGGAATTAGAATTTCACATTCATAATTGTCATTTTATATATATAAATATATATATATATATATATATATATATATATATATATATATATATATATATATATATATATATATATATATATATATATATATATATATATATATATATATATATATATATATATATATATATATATATAAATATATGAGACAATTATGAATGTGAAATTCTAATTCCTTCATCTTTCATGAGTGAAGGTTGGAGTTTTGTTAGATAAACGGTGCAACTTATCCAGAATTTTCTGTATGCTTTTGAATCTATCCGATACGAATGCTTTTGCCGGATTCTCTAATAGCCAAAATTCATATTCAAATTCAAATGGTTTATTGATATAAATACTGCATACATCAAAGAGAGCGGACAGCATGCAGTTACGCCCACCCAACTGACCTAAAAAAAAAAAAAAAAAAACTAGGATCTAATTGTGAATAGCTTGTACTTCCTCAGGATGGCAGGTATGACATTTGTATTAATCATATGGCAAGTTCGCATAGTGGCATCTACAATATTAGGATTCCTAATTTCCTCAGTTTTTGGGCAAGAACATAAGCAACATTGCAATAAATGAGAATTTTCTGCATTACAAAGTTGACAAGGTATTCCATCCCCGCCATTTACAAATTGTCAGTAATACTTATAACCTAATCTTAACCGCATAACAAAAGTGTCCACTCTGGTGGATGCTCTACCATAAGATGTATTAGTGTTTCTAAAACTGTAACGGTGTTGCATGCTTTCACTTACATTATTTATAATTGTATGAATGTTTTCAAGGTCCCACTGTATACTTTTACTTGTCAGAACACCCTCAATGCTTCTTAAACTCATGGCAGCCTCAGAATCAATCATAAATTCTATTCGAATAGTTCTAGGATATCCTAATATTATTCTCATTGCCTCATTTTGCACTACTTTTAAGGGAGATAGATATTTCTGTGAAAAGGGCATTAGTACAGGGGCAGCATAATCAATGATATACCTAACAGTACTAATGTACATTGTCCTTAGCACTGGTATACCCACTCAAAAACCATTATTTCCTAACACTCTCAAAGGCTTCAACCTTACACTACAAATATTCTTTACATAATTTAAACCAATTTTATTAGAATGAATCCATTAAACATGATGAGTTTACTGTTTGCATCTCTAGTGTGATATTTGGTTCTGGGTCCATTTACAACCAATCCCATACAGGAACACAGAGTTTCAAGTACAGCAAGGGCTTGTGCCATGACATTTTCATTAGTACACTGCAGCAATATATCATCTGCATAAATCAATACATGGGAGCCCTGTGGAAATCTATGTCTGGCTATCTGACCCATTAATACATTAAAGAGGAAGGGACTGAGGACACCTCAGATTCAAAGCCTTGAAAACAAACCTTGGCCCCACGCTCAATCAAATAATCACTAATCCACCTGAGTATACATCCTTTGATTCCTTTGTTTATCAACTCTCCAAAAGTGACATCTTTATCTGCCTTATCATAAGCACCATTTAAATCCACAAAAACCCTGCACATGACATTAGGGTTACTTAGACACCTCATAACACAATCAGTCGTGCGTTACCTTTAATGAACTCAAATAGATTACTAGGCATAAGACCAACTAATTTATATATCAATCTATTCAAAACAATTCCCCCCAACATCTTACACATACATGATGTTAGTGTTATAGGCCTGTAATCCTTATCACCATTAGAAATGGGATGAATAAGGCCAACCTTCCACTTAGTGGGTGATTTTCCTTTTCGAAAAGACATATTAAAAAGGATCTAATAAGGGATTGTTCTCCATTGTAGGAGTTCATCCTTAGTAACTGGCACACATGTATCATCCATAAGTTGAACCTGTGCATTAAGTAAATGTCTCCTACTAAACTGGCAATTCTTTAAACATTTTTGTGTATTATCTGGCAAACTCTCAGAGCTGGAGGCATGACTCCACTTATTTATGAGTTCATTAGCTTTGGATTCTGGATCAGTGTGAGCAATAACTTTACTTTTTATTCCCCTTACTTTGTTCACTTCTCTCCTTATACAGGTCAATTTTCTTGTCTTAGAAACACTTTCTAAAAACATATTCCAGTACTTTGCCCTTGCCTGTCTCCTCACCTCAGTTGTACAATCAGCAATTTGAAGCATGGCTGACTGGCTACAGGTATTAGTGGGATCTTTACTCCACCAACTCTGAGAATTTCTTTATAAGGTATTCCAAACTTTGATTTGCTTATCAGCAAAGTAAGTTGATTTACACCTCCTGCCTGGATGAGCTTGTTGATCATTAGTCTTACTTAGAATGCAATCAGTTATTTTCAACAAATCCTCATAAAACTGATTCTCATCATGATCAGTGTGTTTATAATCTCTGTACCATTCACTCAGCTTTGCTTATCAATTCTCTATATTGATCATTCTTTAACTTGTACCTTGACCTGGCAGAAGAAATGCAATCTTATCCAAATCTAACTTAACTTTGAAGGCAAAATGATCACTCAGCAACTCATACAGTATGTCTGCAAATGCTTCAGATTCATTCATATTGCAAAGAATGATATAATTTAGTCTTCCCCCTCTAACATGAGTAGGCTGACCATTTCCTAGCATTTCTACATTATCATAGGCATCAATGATATCATACAATGCAAAACCATTAGAGTTCTGACCCCCAAGAGGGCTACCAAAACTTCTATGCCTAGCAGTTATCTCCAACTAATGCGATTTTGGCATTAAATAAACAATCAGGGAGATCATCAGACCTTAGCATATTTGCATGGATATATATAAATATATATATATATATATATATATATATATATATATATATATATATATATATATATATATATATATATATATATATATATATATATATATATATATATGAATCATATATATATATATATATATATATATATATATATATATATATATATATATATATATATATATATATATATATATATATATATATATATGAATCATATATATATATATATATATATATATATATATATATATATATATATATATATATATATATATATGAATCATATATATATATATATATATATATATATATATATATATATATATATATATATATATATATATATATATATATATATATATATATATATATATATATATATATATATATATATATATATATATATATATATATATATATATAAACTACAGATATCACACAGTTTTTAACATAAACATTTACACACAGTATTTAGGTACCATTAATCTTATAAGCTGCAACTAAATTGGCAGGGATGCTGTTTCTAACAAATGATATAAAACCTTGTGTATTTGTACGCAGGTCAGCAGGGAGTTCAAGTTGCTGGTAACCTCGTAGTGTCAAACCATCTGTGTTAAGACCAACTTCCTATAGAGCTATTCCATCCACTTTATTTTCTAGAACATAAACTTGCACATCAGTGAACCTTTTTTGTAAACCGTTAACATTCCAGGATAGTATGACAAAATTTCTACCCTCCATTGTGATGAATCTTATTTTCCACGGCTGAAAGACACTGTAACATTTTAGACTTAAGAGTGCCCTTGGGGTTATCCACATATGTCCTCACTAACTTTAGCAAAGACTGTACTTCAATCACAACGTTCATGAGATCGTTCACCTCCTTTGAAATTACACTGTTACCCATGACATTTGCTACATCAGTACCCACAGCAACATCCACCACAGTAATCACTGCAGGACCCTCAGTGGAACCTCCAGAAGTAGCATCCACAGTAGAGTCCATAGCAGCAGTACTCACAGATTCCACAGTAGCAGCACCCACAGTAGGACCCACACTAGCACCCACAGGAGCACTAAGTGTTGCAATTACTGATTATAGGTTTACTATATGTTTCTGCATATCTACTATCAATTTATTTAAGTCATTAATTTCTCTCCTCAAAGCAGCATCAGCATTAACTTGAATTTCCTGCTGTCTAGCAGGAACATTACCTTGCACTTCTATTATATTTTCTTGTGACAGAGATGCTTGATCTGCCAGCCGTTGCTCTAGCCTGTATTGCCACACATTTGGTTGTGTGTTCTGTACGTGTCACGTAGGCTCACTACCCTTACCATCGGTATTTATACAACTTTTGTATATTTCTTGAGGTTTTTTCTCACACAGCCACGAGTTAGCAGTATGTTCCCCACCACAGTTACAACAACTGAGAACAATCTTGACATTTTGCTTAAACTTTTCCAGACATCCCTTGGAATCATATCTCCTGCCACAGAACCTACAACGGTAGTCATGGCGACATATTTATAACCTAAACAAGGAATAAACACATTTTCAGGTACTGACCCTTGCATCAAAGCAATCAACTGTGGTTTATGTTCAACTTTACCCTTAATCTTCACTTCACGCTTCTTGATCCACATAAACCTGTCACCAAGAGTAAGGTCCTCAGGACATAAGTATGTGGGAACATCAAATATTATTACTTTGGAATATTTCTCTCTCCCATCTGGCATCTCCAAAACAGTACCTTCAAAACGTTTAGTTATTAGGAAGTCCACAGCATGTCAGTCCTTAACTGTTATGTAAGGTCTGTACCCGCCCTCCTTAAAAAAAACTTCAAAGTCTTTGTGAGACTTACAAAGTTTCACAGCCCACATGAGTTTCTGGTGGAAATCCATGCTGGGTGTGGCAGGGAAGTAAAGTGCCTGTCGTCCAGCACGCTGTGATCCCGCCACTGCTCCCCCAGAGTTACCTGCAGCTTGGGGGTCATCCTCATCCTCGGTATCACTGTCACTCAGGCTACTGACGGCTGCACCTCCAAGCACAGTACCTGCACCACTCTTCCTCTTACTTCTGCATGAGTCATCATACCTCATAGCAGCGGCATAGCTATGGTCACCTTCCTGCTGGTCCCTCCACTATTTACCTTACTGCTGGTCCCGCATACCATTACTTCCCTCTTCCTGAACAGCACAAGTTTTCTTCTTGGTGTATTTACCTCGCCATTGTCGCTGTCTTCCCCCAGTCATGTTGCATCCCACCTACTCCTTTTCTCTGCCTTACTTGTCACCTCAACAAAACCCTCCACATGGTAAGGCTGCTGCTCCTCGCCCTTAGAGTCACTAGACAGCAATAGCTCACCCTCCAGTTCAGCCATGTTTCCAATGTATTCTCCATCAACCATGAGATAGGTGTGCAGCAGAATCCCACACTGAGGCAGCTATGCTAACATTCCAACAATGTCGGATTGGCTGAGCAAAATAATTACTGAGAAATAGGCCTTTCATTAAACTTTTCAACACGTTAGTAGCCTATTGCATTGCATATATTCACTAATAACCTCAATTCGCAATGTTTTTAATACACTGATTTTTTATCATATACACAAACTAAGCTATTACCACTGTTCTTGTATCAGCAATAGTTTATTTATAAATGTCACTTAAACAATTTTCAGTTCACAAATTTCGCTAGTAAAACTTGCTTTAACAGAGCGTCATACAACCTTACAAGACGATCAAAATCGCTCCAACCGTCTGACACACCCGCCTCCTACGATGTCTAACAAACAACTCTAATAGCCAAAATATTGCACTGCTTGTGAGATATCAGTGATGATGACCAATATTTTCCAGGATCGATGACCCCCAGATAAGAATATTTGAGGAAAAGAAGAATAACCTCAGGTTGGTCTTGAATGTTGGGTAAGTTAACATAAGTAATGTTAGATATTAATTACTGCCTGCATTTTTGGATTCTTTATTACTTTTGTTCGGCTATGTATTGACGAGTTTCGAACAGTGTAATCTGTTGCTATTTTTTTATGTGATAGAGCGGTATTGACGTGTCACATGGTAATAGGAGTGGGGATGTTGTGCTGAGGGGGTGGGGCATGATAGCATATTTTGCGGGTAAAGGAGAAGAGAGACATGCGTGAGTATTGGGAGGTTGTGTTAAATTCTCGCCAATGTTTTCCTGGTTTAAGTTAGTATTATTGGTTACTCAGATCGGTTTTTTCTTGTTTGTAGAGGACTCTAGTATATGTGCTTCTCGTCTTCTATTTCTGGACCAGTTTCCAGGTAAGTCGGTTCATTTTCTCATTGTACAAGGTATCTAGCCCATTGAATGTCATAGTGGCGAAGAGTAAGTTTCATGCCGAGATACTTAAATTATATGATGGGAAGGAATATATTTCTGCATGGGTAAAGAAGGCGGCATTAGTGAAAAAATTGATGGATAGTAAAGATTTGGCTAGCTTTATACCATTGTTTCTGGAAGGGGATGCATTAGCACTGTATCTAGAGATGGATGAAAAGGATCAATTAGATGTTGATAAGATCAAGAGTAGACTGAAAGAAGCTTTTGCACAAGGCATGTTTGATGCTTCTGGAAGGCTTAAAAGGCTACACTGGTTAGAGAAACAAGTAGACGTACTTGCTGATGAAATAAGTACGTTAACTAGGTAGAATGGAGAAGGCTTGGAGAGAGCTGAAAAGTTAGGGTTTGCGACTGGATTCCCAGACTGTGTATCAATGGAATTACAATACATAAAGGATATTAAGTCAGTGGACTTGAACGATTTATTAGCTACAGCTAGAGTCTTGACAATAAGAGAAGGCAAAGAGGTAATGGCAGTAGCTAGTATAGGAATGACCTCTAGACAATGCAAAACCATTAGAGTTCTGGCTCCCAAAAGAACTACCAAAACCTTTATACCTAGCATTTAAATCTCCAACTAATACACTTTTGGCACTAAATAAACAATCAGGGAGATCATCAGACCTTAGCATATATATATATATATATATATATATATATATATATATATATATATATATATATATATATATATATATATATATATATATACTATTTTTTTTTTAATGATTGCGACACCAGGACGGGCCAAAATAAAAAAAAATCTACCCTCATCAGGCTTGGGCACGAAGAAAACAAAAGGAGAAACAAAGATGGGAGTGTTGTGACTTGTCAGATGTGAAGCGATAATAAGACATGTGTAAAGAATATCCAAGATATTCGGTGTTGATGTAGGCATAGAAAGAGAACTGTAACTGAAGGAAGACTTAACATCGAACTGTCCAGGACAGTTTTATTTAAGTCCACAAGACCCTTCAGCTGTAGTACTGCAACGAGCGGTTGGTGCCATGAGCCAACCTACTACATGTGTATGAATTATACCTAATCTTCATTGCGAGATGACCCATTGATGCTGTTGTACAGATGAATTGGATGGAAGATAAAAACAGTTTAAGAATAAGATAGAATATCTATATACATAATGTTGTCTCATGTTAATGTTACATCTTAATAAGTTTTTAAGACTGACGTTTCCAATTCATATAAAATCGCCCATAATATAATATCAATATCATTGGAAATTATTTCATAAGTTTTTAAGAACGTTTTCACGTGTTGTCAGGTGCTGGATATATGAGTTTATCACCTTACACACAAGTTTAAGGTGAATCCACTTGCAGAATGCGCTGAATTTTCGACAGCTGGAAACAGTAAATGGTTTAATTATCTATCTGTCTATCTATCTATCTATCTCTCTCTCTCTCTCTCTCTCTCTATATATATATATATATATATATATATATATATATATATATATATATATATATATATATATATATATATATATATATATATATATATATATATATATATATATTAACTACAGATATCACACAGTTTTTAACATAAACATTTACACACAGTATTTACGTACCATTAATCTTATAAGCGGCAACTAAATTGGCAGGGATGCTGTGTCCAACAAATGAGATAAAACCTCGTGTATTTGTACACAGGTCAGCAGGGAGTTCAAATTGCTGGTAACCTCGTTGTGTCAAAGCATCTGTCTTAAGACTTACTTCCTGTGGAGCTATGACTTGGGCCTGAACTACTGTGGATTTAAAGTCAAACTATCTTCAAATTCATGTGGCAGAGAAAGTATGGAAGTACCAGTTAGCAAAATAAGGAGGGAGAACTTATTGCTTAGCAAGGCTTATTTTTAGGTTGTTTTCTGCTCTCCAAATTATGACGATAATTTTCAAGGCAATCTTGAGAAAAGAGAAAGTGACAGAGGAGGCTACAAATTCATATATTGACAATATAGTGGTGAATGAAACTGAGGTAGCATCATATGAAGTTGTAGAATATTTGGCCAGGTTTGGGCTGGTTGCTAAACAGTCAGAACCAATGGATGGAAGGAAAGTGTTGGGCCTAAAGTTGGAGAAGGATGGAAAGGTTAAGTTTACTTTTAGAAGCAGAGTAGTGAGTCCAGAAGTGAAGGAGAAAATGAGTAGGAGAGAGCGTTTCACTGTGGAAAGTCAGTGGGCCACTATTATATTGTTGAATGTGCTTTGGGTGGCTTGCAGTTATGCAAAGAGACAAGCAGAAGGTATAAGATGGGAGGATGAACTCAAAGGCGAAACAGTGAAGATGATTTGGGCTATTGTGGAAAGAGTAAAAAGTGAAAATCCAGTAAGAGGGAGGTGGTATGCTCCAAAATTGGAAAGTTGGTTGTATGGTGGGATGCAAGTAGTATTGTGACAGGTGTGATGTTAGAAATGGGTGGCTTCATAGTTGATGAAGGAGCATGGCCGAGGAAGAAGGTTGACTACAATCACATTAATGTGTCAGAGCTGGATACTGAACTGAAAGGAGTTAATTTACCTTTAAAGTGGGACCTGTGAGAGGTTGTCATTAGAATTGATTCAGCTAAATTGTTGGCCTGGGTCAACTCCGTTTTGACTGCTGAGAACAGAGTCCTTACAAAAAAGAAAAATCAGCAGTAGTGATGACCTTGTAGTGATGAAGGTGAATGATGGGAAGTGTCGAAGTAGCCACTCTTGAAGTCACACAACATTTCCCTCCAGGGGCGGGAAGGGTATGGTTATAGGATGTGGTAAGAAGGTAGCATCCTGCACTGTGAGGGGGGGCTTCTTGTAATGGTTAGAGAGGTAAGTGCTGTTGGCTTGGGATAAAATTTTGGGCAAGAACCTGAATATGCCCCAAAAGTTATTACAGTGAAAGTGTAAGGTAAAGAGGCTGCTGACTTTATCTATAGGGCTTGATAGCATCTCTTTTTGCTACAGTAATCACCTTTTAGAAAAGGGGCAATGTTAGAGACAAAGTAATCAACAAACTGGACTGTGGTTGTAGTAAAAAAAATGGAATTTGAACTGATTATCAAAGACTTGGATCTGATAAAAGTCACAAGGATTAGATGTTGGGGAGAACTGATGCTAATCAGCAATGCAGTGTGAGCCTTGAAAATTGTGTTTTGTAAAATGCCTTCAAGGATATTGATGTCCAAGAAATACAGAAGGCTTTAATAGTTAACTACATGTTAAGAAGGTAGTGTGCCTCTGTAGATGTAAGCCTTGAGTTAGGGTAACCACCAGGTGGGTCAAAGTAGGTTCCCTAGTCTCATTCTCTTTTCTTCCTCTTACTGCAGTCATTGATAACGTTTTGTATCTGTAGGGTTGTTATCTATGAGTATTTATGTACGATATGTTTTGTGGTATGTGTGACTGTCTCCTCTCTAATTCTACACACAGTATTTGAGTACCATTAGTCCTTGAGTAAATATATCTCTGCCCCTCATTGTACCTTCCATTATGTCCTGCTTGGTGCAGTGAGCATTGGATCTACATCTTTGGTACTATAATGGCCTCACCACCCAGACCTTGCTAAGTAATGCCTCTAGATGTCATTTCACAGTCACCTCACTGGCTCTTTGTCAGGCTTGGAGCTTGTAACAGAATCAACTGTAGGCCATGACGGAACTGGTGGCATGGATGTTGGCCTCGGTAATGGTGGATGCTACCCCCTGCACCATACATGCATGTGGTGTAACATCCTCAGCTCCGGAAATATGTGGAGTTAAAATATTTTTCATTGCTTGCAGGAAGTGGAGGTTGTCCATGGAAGTCTGGATATTCCTCAACAGGTAGCCTAACCTTGGAACCAGTATACACATATGGCTGAACTGCATGCTATCCCTGCAACAGGCCCTGGATATCAAGTTAACCAGGGTAGAGTGGATGGTTGTTAGTCCCAAGCAAGCATTGAACAATAGGAAATCATTAATGCTTTGCAACAAAGCAAGCAGTGTTGTGGAGTTATTTTTTCAGAGGTTGTAAGGCTCCGGATGAGCCATTGAGTGCATATTCCCAGTGGTGTTTTTTTATTGGCACTGGATTTCACCTTCTAGTGTCCTAAATGTAATATTACCCTAACTTAGTATATATCACTAAGAAAATTTATTGTGAGCTAAAGAGTCCCAGTGTTCAAAAGAGAGGTAATTCAAATTATTGTCTATATAACAGTGTTGGAAACATTATGGCCAAGTGTTTGGCCTTCAAGGCTGCAGTGAGACATGTGGGCATTGGCGGATCATTTTGCCACCAAAATTCACCTGCCTAAATTGCAATGTCGAGTGATGACACTGACAGGGACTTAGCAGTTGCTATCACAATCACAGTTCCCCAGGCCACCCCCATTGCTTCCTGTGGTAGATGTGAGAATTCACATAATGGTAAGACTTCCTCCCCCACCAAGGGTGTTACCTGACATGGATGCCAAAACATGGGGCGCTTCAGGGAATGCTGTAAGAGCAGAAAGAAAGCCCCCCTGGGGTTGTATCTAGTGCCATGGTGGTGGCATCTTCAACACCCCAAGCCCCTCCTTGTGGTGTTCATTGCCCCACACACTTGGGAGAGGCCCTCCACCCTATGGCTGTTGCCAACACAGGGATGCAGGTGTGTGTGGCGGGTGTTTTCTTGCTATGATCGTTGTAAAATCTCCCTACACAATTCACGCATTGCTAGGATTTGTAGGATGTTACAGGGATATGCAGAGTTCCACATTATTTTTCATGAGTGTGGCACCAGGATGTACAAGGAAAATTGTCCTCATCATGCCCAGGCACTAGAAAACATAGAGAAAATGAAAAAAGTAGCAGTTTTAGGACAAGGTAGAAATAAGAGAATGATAAACATTAAGAAAAGAACAGGCTTAAAGAACAGTCAGAGTAACAAAAACCTAGAAATGCAGCAGGATTAGGACCTAAGATGATGATAGATCAGCTTTTGAAGGAAGAAAAGTCATAAGTGTCAGAGAAGACAAAAAATGGGGCCTGTAGGGGGAAGGAAAGAAGCAGCCACTGTATCAACACACTACCTGCATGACAAGACCACTTGGTGATGCTACACAGCTACCAGTGGTGGAGATATACAACTAACCAATGCATCAGAGAACCGATGGAAGTGTTGCTCATAGAAAAAGAAAGGGAAAATACCTGATGGTGAAGAGAAAAAGAATCCATAATTAGAATTAGAGAAGAGTAGTTAATGAGTCTAATGACCTTAGATTCAATCCCCATCAAGGAGAAAAATACAAGAAAATGCTCCCCAGATGTGAAAATAGTATTCTAAGCAGAGACAGATAAGGCTTTTATATACTTATAATAGGAAATGAGAAGAGAAAATGTAATGATAAAAATGACACAAAACTCCCAATTTCATGGATGCAGTATATAAATTTTAATTATATGACTCATTGTTTCTTTTTGCCCTCTTTTTCCTCAATTTTGCTATATTTAAAGAAGGTCCACAGCTTATGGCCCACAGTATCCGGCATAGAAGGGTGCTAAGAATCTCAAGGGATCTTGTTGACTCCACTACTGGCATTCCTAATATGTTTGTAGAATTAAGAGGATAAATTTTCTTTTCTTTAATACAATAGGGCTATCAGGAGGAGAAGAAGATAAAGAAATGTGAGAAACTGAATCTTGGAGGCATTACTTTTACTAAATTTTGCATTCCCCACTCATGCACACTGTGATTCAGAGCTGAGAGTTGAAGAACACATGGAATGGGAATGATTTGAACTGCAGATGAAGGTTGTGAGGAGAAGGCAGAGGAAACATGAAGGGTAGAATCATTGGCAAAGGTGTGGAGATATGAGAACGATATCGCATTGTTAGTCCATAACGATTTTCCTGTGGAGTCTATCCCATACTATACTTATCTTTCATGAATTGTGAGAACCTGGGGCTAATTCGTGACTCCTTCCAGTACCATAATACTACTGCAGCCCCCCCCCCATTATAGTGCAGGATGTTACTTTCTCATCATGCCCTTTGACTATGCCTCTTCTGCCCCTGGAGGGGACTTTTGCACATCTTCAAGAGTGTCACCTTCGACCCTTCTCATCAATCAGCTTCAACACTACGAGGTCATCACTCCTGGTGATGTCTGGCCCCCTAGACCACATACACCTGGCTCTTGACTACTCCTATGCTTGCCACATTCCTGCTGTCATCCCAAAACTGTGGAAGGCAGAAGGGAAGGTGAAGCTCGATGAAGATGAATGATGCGACATCATCCAGCCTGTTCCACCAGGAGAAGCCACAAAGTGGTGTGCCAGGATGGTATTGGTTGTTAAGAAAGATAGGCACCCCAGATGTCTCATATTTGAGAGAGACTCATGGCATCCCCCATCGTTTCTTCAGGACAATGGCAAAATATTTTCTGGGGCCTTCACCTGGTGAGATTAGACCAGTAGAGCAGGTAATTGAAGACTGTCATTACCCCCTGGGGGAGATACCAGTACTACCACACCCCTATGAGTTACTTTTCAGTTTCGCATGTCAATATTTGGCAGTTTGACGACGCCCTACAAGACGTTTCTTACAAAAGCAAGTGTGTGGATGACACTCTACTGTATGACAGCAGCATAGAACAGACTTTCTGGTACACCTATGACTTCCCTGTCATCTGTGTGAGGAACGAAATCACCCTCAAGCCAAGAAAGTTTAGATTCTGCAAGAAGGGGGTGGAACTTGTGGGCTTCCACCTAAGATGGAGAACCTATGAGCCCACCAGGGAGAACCTGTCCACCACAAGAAAGTTCCCCATGCCCAACCACTCAAATGTCATGGATGTTAGGTCATGACAAACAAGGCATCTGAACCCAAGGGTATCCCTGCAAGGTTCCTTAAGGAGCTTGCAGATGAACTGGCTTCCATGCTTTGCGATCAGTTTAGCCTCATTTTCTTAACCAGTATCTATCCTTCTTCTTGGAAGTATGTTCTAGTTCAACCTGCTCATAAGAAGGGTGACCACTGTATTACATCCAACTACAGATCTATTGCCCTAATCACTGCTATCACTAAACTATTCGAAACTTTGATCAATTCTCACTTTTTGAAACATCTTGAATCTAACTTGCTTATCTCCGATTACCAGCACGGCTACTGCAAGGCTAGATCCACTGGTGACTTCCTGCCCTATCCTACTAATGTATGGTAATCTTCTTTGAGAAACTATGGGGAATACTTTGTCATCTCCTTTGATATATCTCAGGTTTTTGACAGAGTCTGGCACAAGGCTCTGTTGGCCAAACTCCTTGCTTATTGCTTTAATTCTTCTCTCTGTTCTCTGATTTCCAATCTTCTTTATCATAGTTTTATATCTGTGGTTGTTGATGGCACAACATCTAGCTCATTCCCTGTTATTAGTGGTGTTGCACAGGTTTCTGTTCCTTCGCCTACTCTGTTCCTTCTCTTCATGAATGATCTTCTTCAATCCTCATCCTCCTCTCCTCTCCATGCCTTTGCCAACGATTCTACCTTTCATTTTTCCTCTGTCTTCTCTTAACAACCTTCATCTACTACTCACAGTCAGTCTCATATCACTCTTTCTTCTACTCTCAAGTCTGATTTTTAGGTAAATTGAATGTTCCCACGAGACAGTTTCTGGCTATCTCTTTATCTTCTTCTCTTTTTGATAGTCCTATTGCTTTCCAAACTAATGAAGTTTACCCTCTTAATTCTATAAACATATTAGGAACCCAGGTAGACTCTAAGTTATCTAGGAGGAGTCACATAATTAAAATTTCTAAATCTGCATCCAAAAAATTGAGGATGCTGTTCGTTTTTTGTTAATACTTCTCCTCTTTCCAGTTTCTTAAAAAGTGTAATTGTCTTATCTGTCCTTGCTTAGAATACTGCTCGCACAGCTGGAGTTCTTCTTCTTATACGTATCACCTTGACAGAGCTGAATCTAAGGCAATCAGACTCATCAGTGACTCATCTCTTACTCTTAACCTGGATTCTCTTTCTCTTTACCATAAGGTATCATCCATATCTTTTTTCTATTGCTACTACCTCCATTGCTACTCTGATGAGTTGGCAAGTTGCATCCCACCCCCACTGCTGAGACTGTGTAACACCCGTCAAGCAGCCTTGTCCCACAGATACTGTGTGGAGATTCGTAGTTCACTGGTTGGTCTGTGCAGTGACTGCTTCCTCCTATCCACCTCCAGGCTCTGGAACTCTCTTTCTCTTTCTGTCTTCCCTAATTCTTATAACCTATCTTCCTTCAAAAAGAGGATCTATCATTATTGCAGGGTCTAATCCTTCCATATCTCTAGGTCCACAATATATCAATTATTCTTTCAGCCTGTCCTTTTCCTTTTGTAAATCTTCCTTTATTTCTGCCTTGTCCTTAAGCTTCTAATTTTTCTTTATCTTAATATTTTCTTCATGCCAAGGCCTGATGAGGGCAATTTTCTTGCCTGTCACAGTGTCACACTCATAAAAAAAAAAGATACTGCCTCTTTTCCTAGGAGTCCACTTCATATTCTTTTCTTTTGCAACTAAGGGGATTTTTCGATCCTGAGGAATTGAGCCATTACTCTTCTTTGCTAAATAGCCAAGTGAAATTGTGTGAAGACTTTATTGCCCACCTTGGGGTTTAGGATTCTGGGGGATCAAGCAAAGCTGGAGCTGTTCTTTTAAACTTTCTAACTTTTCCTTCTCTTAACCCCCTGCAACCTCCCTAGACGTTTTAATATCCTAATGGTAGGTCTTCTACTATAGATTTGTTATTTGCAAGCAGTAGTCTGTTCCAGCACTGTACTCTTTCCTCTGGACCAGACCTTGTTTGGGCTGAAATTAGACGAAGTGCAAACGGTAAATTATGTTGCAATATAGTATTGTAAAACTTTCTGAATACAAAAGAGAGCTGTTGCAAATTGTTAGAGGGAAATACATTCCATAAAACATTCAGTTTGACATTCTTATTGTTTTATGCTATCGGCTTAGTCGCCCTTCTCTCAAATTTTAGAGGTCTGCCAGAGTGTTTGTTGTTTCATATTCTTCTTATAATGTGATTAGATAAACTCTCTTTCTCTTATAGAAGGCTACATTCATGCCAAAGTTTTATGGGGATGTCTTAGGCCAGCATATTGTACTCCCATGCTTGGGGGTATTATTTCTGGGGCACTCAATGATATAGAAGATGGTTATAATGTTCCTTTTACATTTGGTGAATGAGAAATAGACCTCTGTACTCTATCCAAGAATAAGTCTGTTAGTGTAGATGAGGTGTCATACGAATTTTATCCCAGTTGCCCCTCGTTACTGCAGTTTTTTCCTAATTTTGAAAATTTCAGTTTTAGTAAAAAACTTCTACTCTGTCCTTTAAAGTATATCCTTATCTTTCCTTTACTGAAAATCGAGAGGGATTTATCATTACCGAACTAATATCACCACAGCTTTCTCCTTTCCACCATAGGGTAAGTATTTGAAAAGTTACATGATTGCAGTGGTTTCTTGAGTCCATAATCTTTTGTCCCCCTCTCAGGCAGGTCTCCAATGTCATCTTTCTGTGGTTGATCAGTTGCTTAGACTGGAACATGCTATCTAATGCAATAATTTATTATGATATTTAAAATGCTTTTTAGCATAAATGTTGCATGGCACTTCTTGTTAAACTGTCTCACTTTACTACTATGGAAATGTTGTTACCATGGATAAAATCCTTTTTTGAATGAGGAAAAATTTTAAGTTTCTCTGCTAGATGGTCACTAGGAGCCTGCTCCTGTTTTATCGGGTTACAGTGGTAATGCGCTGGCTTCGCATTCGCGAGGGCGACAGATAGGTTCCCGCTCAGGACCGAGAGTGTAAGCTGTTTACTGGGAAGGTTACTTGCTGTGGATGGGCACCACAGTGGGGGGTTGGGGCTTGCCTCGGCTGACGTTCTGAGGAGCATCTCAGATGGATATCGGAACTGAAACACTGGCAAACTTTAACTTTAACTTTAAACCCCCTCCTTTTCTTGGTTTTTCTAGGTGATGCATCCCTGATTGAAGATTTATTTTTACATGGATTATATTTGCTTCTTTGCTGTAGAAGATACTATGGATTTAGCAGTTATCCACATATAAACAGTTACTAATTCCTCAAGAGAATGGACTAATGACTGAGGTGTCAAAATTTATGTTGGAAAATACTGTTCTTAGTCCTGTGTACCATTAGCATTGATTCCTGGGTACTCCACAAGTTGCAATCTCACCAGCATCACAAAGTTTTATTTGACTCTTCAAGAGTCTCATAGGGTGTGTAAAGGATGACACTGATGATCCTGTGCAACTCCTTTATCCATATTTATACAACTTTTAGAGCTGTGATATAAGGCTCTGCTAGTAAGACTCTAATGGCTAAGTTAGAAGTTATTCAGTATGCTACACAGTAGGTGATTTCATAAGCACTTCATCGTGCACTAAAACTCTCCTCGTGGTATGAATATACAGTTTCTTCTGCTTAGGATCAATAGTGTATTCGCAGAGACTTTCACATCTGAACAGAGGTTTTTTTTTTTAAGAGGGTTCAAGCTCGGTCTTGATTGCCTAGTTCCAGGAAACGTCTATTATTATTATTATTATTATTATTATTATTATTATTATTATTATTATTATTATTATTATTATCATTATTATTATTATTATTATTATTATTATTATTTGTCTTTAGTGAAAGGGAGACAGAGTGCCCCATGCGAATTCATTGCGTGTCGTAAAGACCGCGATGAGTTGAGAGTCTCGTCCTCTTAATGTTTTTTTTTTTTTTCACATAACTGAAAGATGGGGAGAAGATAGGAAAAGGGTGTGATTATTATTATTATTATTATTATTATTATTATTATTATTATTATTATTATTATTATTATTATTATTATTATTATTATAGTCAGTGTGGCTCAAACGGTAGCGTCCGCGACTCTGAGGTGACGAGGGTTCGCGCCCCGTCACGGTCTGAGGTTAGCAAGGGCATGCACTCAGGGTAACGATTACATCTGCCAAAGCAAGTCCTTCGCAAGAAGGCAACAATCCTAGCCCTTAGTAGAAAAGGGAGTCCGTGACTTAAAACCGGAACATTATTATTATTATTATTATTATTATTATTATTATTATTATTATTATTATTATTGTTATTATTATTATTATTATCATTATTATTATTATTATTATTATTATTATTATTATTATTATTATTATTATTGTTATTATTATTATTATTATTATTATCATCATCATCATCATATTCATTTCCATGATTTGTGTTATAGTATATATTTTCCATATTTAAGTATGTTTCTGTTTTGTTTTGTTTTTTCTGTTTGATAAAAAAAAAACCGCAAAGTCGAGTAAATGAGGCCAAGCGACGGGACTAGGAATTCCTTTTTCGTATTCCCTCTCTCAAAGAGTGGATTATATATATATATATATATATATATATATATATATATATATATATATATATATATATATATATATATATATATATATTTTTTTTTTTTTTTTTTTTTTTTACGTATATAAGAAGAAAAATATAATGAGGCGTGTCAAGTATTGTCTCCCATCGCTTTTATGCACAGAAAAGCAAATGCCCTCTCTTATAGTATTAGTCTATTTTTGATTATCATAGTGATGTCGATAAATCGTATGAACTCATTTGGAGAGTTGTAGGAAAGGAATGTATACGCCTATTCTGTAGTAGGCCTGATCTTTGAAATCGTGCTGTCATATCCTCTTAATTTCTTAGAGACCAGCCGCTCATTTGCCCTGACATTTTCATTACTTGGGCAATTTTTTTCATTCCCCCTCCTAATCACCTTTGGGTCACGTCATTCCTTTATTTTGACCGCCTCCTCATCAACCAAGATAGTCCTTGCCAGGTGTAAGAGCAAAGTAAACACTATATTTTTTATCATTACTGATTTTCTAAACTATCAATTTCGTTATATTCATTTCATAACAGGGTTTTACTTTACTTAATATGCCCCAATAAGAATTTATAAGGAAAATATAGCTTATAAATACTTGATATATAGAACTTTAGACACACCTTGATATACGATACTTTTATCAGCGTTTTGGCAGCAGGCGGCGATCCAAGTATATTGCCAGACGCATCCATTCGTGGCGCGGCTATCAAAGTTCGGTTCAGGCAGAGGGTGATTCTATACGGAACAATTTTATTCCATATTTCGACGCAATGGGTTTAACATTCAACATTAAGGCTCTGTGTACACTCAGCGGTGCTTTAAAGCTCGTCGAGATTGTAAGTTATTAACACACATTGTTGTTGGTGTAAATTATGAACCAGGTTTATGTTCAAGGGATGGAATGTAAACGGTGGGTACCTTCGCACACCTGTAGCACAAAACGCTCATTCAACTCTTTCCATGATGAGTAAATCTGTATTGATGTGTTCGTAAAGAATCGTATATCTAAGGAGATATGAGTATCTATTCTGGTTAAGCCAATATATATTGCAGAATATGTTCACCACAAACAAGGGGTTTTGTGCATTTGTAGGGGAAAGTGATATTCTTATTTCGTTTTTTTTCTTTTCTTTAATTTTGTTAAACATGAAAATTTATGCCCTTTATAATCTTAATGCAGAATGTCTCTTGAACCATTAAGCTTTACTGTAATGATAAAAGGTTACTTGCAGTTTATCCTTATTGCGAGGGAATTTTAAATAAACCTGAGCAGCAAGACAGATATAACATTTAGTCTAAAACAAACGCAGCCAATTACATTATAAATTATAATTCACTTTATGGTTGGTTTGTCATTTCAATATGATATGAATGAACGATTTAGATGGAAGGAGAGGAGGATATTTGGTATTACAAAGGAGCTATTTATTGCAAGGGGGCGTGGTCACATTAAAGGAATGGCGTTGGCGGTGATGTGGAGGCTTTTATTGTTTGTATGGTTCCTGTTCCGCTCATCCTTTGGATTGCAATCTCTTTGTGCCTTTAGTATATAGTGAGGATGTTTATTAACGTGGATGACGCTTATATTTGGGTTTTGTTATAATTTCACTGATTCACTACTAGTGGTGTATTACTCCGTATCCTTAGCATTAAGTTGTTTTAAACAATACGCCACGGTAGTTCGGTCTTAGATGGCGCGAGTCGGAAAGTGATTATCGCAGGTTGGCTCCCACCACTGGGCGTTAGGAGGGGCTCCAGCCTTAATCCCCCAGCTCCATCACGTCTGTTTGCACTCCCATTCGATTTGGGACCAATTGTGTCATAAAACTGTGTATACAGTATATTTGGTTCTTAAGAG
>JAXCGZ010003881.1:42500-55000 GCA_037179515.1 Halocaridina rubra
CGGAACATCAGTGCAAAGCATTTGCTTAATCTGTTGTTCTTACAGTATCTGTAGCTACATATAACTTGCGTACAGATAAAGTTATGCCTATAATAATACGCTGCAAAAGCAATGTCAACTTTTTCTTCCTAGTCTGATATTCCCCAAAGTCTTAAATTAATTAATAGCTTAAGGTGGCTGATTAGATAACGTGTATAACAAATTATCAGATCCTTGTTATTCAGCATTGTAAATATTCATGCGTATCAACTTGACAGTGCCTATATACTAAATATATTTGGTAATAAAATCTGTGACTATGACATTGCCTTTACAGGAGGAATTAATAGTAATCGACTCTTATTCTTCAGTCTAGATATTTTGGACTCTTCTCGTTTCAGCCTTGTACGTACCCAGCAACCTCAGACGTCTTTAAGTGCCACTAATGTCATTTTTATTGGAAGTTCTTGAACGAGAGTTCGTTAACTTTCCGTCTCATGTCTAGACATGGCAGGTAGGCACTAATCAATACCAGACCTGTTTAAAGATACTCTTTATGTTAATGAGATTGAAAGGGAATCAAGTTGCTGGTGAGTCCCGTTTGATTCAAGGTAATCTGTTCAAAATATCTTTCGATTGTTTTCCACTTCTCTTAGCGCCAACTTGATTAAATTATGTCTTCTTATAATATTCATGATAAGAGGACTCAGTAATACATTAGATCAAAGTATGCACTATGTAAGTTGAATTTATAATTTTAAATAGACGGGTGTACGAATTTGGAGACAGATTACGAGCGTGTAGACATCATAATGTATTATTCATGATTGTTAGCGACCAGATATAGATACAATAATATAGAATCTGAATTTCAGATCAAAACTTAGCACGAGGGTCTGCCCCTCTCTTTCTTTAGCTCTTACTTTATTTAATTTTCGTGCTTTTCCCTCCAATTCCCTTATATCCTTAATTCCCTCCCCTTTTTTTCCCCTCCTATCCTATCCCATCCTTTAAAAAAAAAATAATAATAATGTTAAGTGTTGTTTCATCCAAGTTGTCTTTTCACTATGTAAGTGATGATCACAATTGGAATAGTCATATCCTTCGAGCTTTAAGAATAACCCACCTCATCATCCGACATTTATGAGCCATATCTCATGCCTTGAGTTTATGCGTCATCTTATCCAACCCAGACTGTTACCATTTCCTTATGAGATAATGTTATTCACGAAAATACTAACTCGAAATTTTTTGTCCGCGCTGGTTAAGTGCTTTGTTCTTGTATTTCATCTAATAAAGTATGATTTGGTTGCACAGTATTAGTTTTAACAGAAAACCTTCCTTATGTGTGAACTTGTTAAGCAACTCTATTGCTATTCCTACCGTTTTTAAGGTGCTGTACATGCTAATATCGACAGTTATCAGGACGATTTGTAAATGTATCGCGTGTAATGAGTTCCTGATAGCTCACTGATGTGGAGCATTTCGGTAATTGAATGGAATATTTTCTAGTGACAGGTCATTTGTTGTTCCTGAGCAACCCCTCTTGAAGATATTGTTCCATCACTAACCTCTATATATTATTGGGATATTGTTATTCATAGCTACTCCATCCCGCATGAATATGCGGTTTCATGAATGACCATAATCACATTTGGCCTGCTGATCTCACAGAGGCTATACCATACCAGAATGTTATGACTCTCTCCTTATCTCCTCCTCAGGTTCTGGTAAGAATATGCTTTAGGAACCCCTCCTAGGAAAGCGTACCTAAGAAATTATGGGTGTGAGAGTGATAATAAGAATGTTTTCTCTATAGTTCGTGTTTTGATGAAAGATACTGATTTATCATACCAGCAGGACATAGTTTGAGCTCTCGTCCCTCTTTGATTATGTCATTGTTTTCACTCCTAATAGAGGATATAGATGAGCCATAATAATGAATGTCGTTTGCTGCCTCCTCCCTACCTTCACTTGTGAATACCCAAGAAATTTATAAACCATAGGTGAAACAATAGTCACTTTATGTCTTTTGAGCTCGTGAAATGTATGGACTTGTCTTACTTGAAGTCAGTTTTAAGATTGTGAATTCGTGTTGGTATGTCCTCACTGTAGTTTTAATTCTAAAAGTGCCCTTATGTTGTGCACATTAATAATTGTCATCATTTCTTAGTTTTTCTGAAAGAACTCTGTTCAACTTGAATGTAAATTCATCATTTCCTCAACTCGTTTCAAAAAGCCGAGTTTAAGTTTTTGAAGTTGCAAGTCACACCTTGAGTCCATCCGTCATAATTTAAGCGAATTTATGAACTCGTACGTACCACATAATCTTGTCATGCGTTAGCCAATGCAGAATTTTTTGAGTATTCGCTTAGCTTTTATACCGTTAAAGTTTAAAACATTTTAATGTGTTGTTCCTGTTGATTTTTCTTGAAAAATCAACAGTGATTGCGTATGAAAAGTAATTACGACTACGTATAGTGTGTTAGCTACATTTAAGCTAAACTTCAAGCAAACAAAACTTTTTAAAGGCAAAGAATAGCCCACCCCCTATTTAACAGACTCGCTTTGGATTGGTTGTGGAAAATCGCACCACCCCCTGTTGGGGCTTTTAACTGCAAGAAGAACTACGCAAGTCGTGTTTGAAGTTTATATATATATATATATATATATATATATATATATATATATATATATATATATATATATATATATATATATATATATATATATATATATATATATATATATATATATATATATATATATATATATATATATATATATATATATATATATATATATATATATATATATATATATATATATATATATATATATATATATATATATATATATATAAGAGAGAGAGAGAGGGGAACATATTTGGTACTTCTAACAACCATTCTCTAGCAAGATTTGGAGGATTTTCAATTTATTCACTCTTGGCAGTGGATCATAATTCAATTGGATTCGTCTCTTGACACCTCTGACCGTACGAATGGCCACCATGGGTCCTCGTGGGTGGCACCGGAATTCGCCACTAGAGATGTTGATTCATATAATAAAGAACAGTGACAAATAATCACCTCTCTAAATATTCAGATGACTCAGCATGCTATTCATGACCTTAAAGCATTTTTCAACTTATTTATGACTTCACCTTTTGTACTCTTCAAGTTTGTTTGTTTCGGTTTTACGTCACGAACTCCCTTTTTTACTAAGGGCTAGGACGGTTGCCCTCTTTCGAAGGACTTGTTTTGGCAGATGTAATCGTTACCCTTAGTGTATGCCCTTACTAACCCCATTCCGTGATGGGGCGCGAACCCTCGACCTGATGCCTCAGAGTCGCAGACGCTACCATTTTGTCACGGAGACTACTCTTTTTGTACTCTTCAAGATTCAGTATATTTCTCATGGGGGTTGTATATTTCAATTAGGCCCGCTTTGGGGAAATATTTTTGCTTACCATTGCTTTGACCTTGAGAACGAAATGATCAGTTATATTTAAAGTTTATTTAACTTATTGACCTAGTATGTTTACGACTCTTAATAAAACAATGAACCCTTTTCGAAGTGTCCCAAACTACAACTCCCCTCATGTTACGGGTACTTGTTCAATTAAGGGTACAGGATATTCCAGTTACGCGTTGAAAAGAGTGAATCAAGAGGCCTTCTTCAGGAAACTAAATATTTCTTAGAAAATGTTGGTCATGTTATTGTTTTCATAATATTAATGATAATTTTTGTGGAGCTTAATTTACACACACACACACACACACAATCTAGAATTTCTAAACAAGAAGATAAAAACAAACAGCTGAATGACAACCTAAAGGAATTAGATGTTAGTTCACTGCTCTCTTCTGAGAGAGACGAGATTGCTGCTTGGAATGTCCAGATTAAGGAAAACATTGAACAGTTCAGAAAAGAGTTCCAGGAGCTGAATATGGAAAATGATGCCATGAAAACTTCCTTTGCTGATGCACTAAAGGGGAATGTGGCAGTAAAAGAGGCTGTAAAGGTGGTGGCACTGGAAAACATACAAACAGTTGACTATAAAGAGACAGTAATCGAAAAATTAAAGACGTTGTGATGGAAAGGGCAAACCCACTCATCAGACAGGCACTTGATAAGGAGAAGACAGTGGTAATCTCAGGCATAAGTGAATCCCAGGAACCAACATGGCAGGGGAGACTTGAAGAAAATAAAGCTAGGGTTGTAGACCTGATAAGAAAGCTTGGAGTAGTTTGTGGTCCTGAGGATATTGTAAACATACACCAACTAGGTAAATATTCGAGGGAAGGAAAGCCGAGACCAACAAAAGTAACCTTTGAGAGAGGGGAAACATGTAGGGAAATATTGTTGAGAAAAAAAAGTCTAAAAGCCTTCAAGAATTCAAAGAAGTGTTCATTAGACGATACAGAACACAGGAAGAGATGGGAAAGATCAAAAACTTGTTGCAAGAGGCAAGAAGGTTAAATGATGAAAGAAATGAAGAACAGAAGAAAAATTTTCGTTACAGAGTTCTTCCAGACAAAGGGGAGATAAAGAAGATAATGACAGAAGATCAGGGGATGGGGCCTCATTAAGATTGTTATACACAAATGCTGATGGATTAGCTGGTAAGGCAGTAGAATTAAAAGATAGGATTCACAACAGTAAGGCAGATATAGTAGCAATTACAGAGACTTAAGTTGAGTGAGGACATAAACAGTGTCACAGTTTTTCCTAAGGGCTTCAGAATACTAAGGGTTGAAAGATCTGAGAGGACTGGTGGAGGGATTGCACTGCTCATAAGTGAAAGGATTCAAGTTGAAGAAATAAACTTGGCAATAGAAAGTGAGTTCAAGGAATTTCTTGTTGCTCGCATAAATACTGGGTCAGAGAGCATTATAATAACTGTTGTATACAACCCACCAAGGAACCAAAATAGGCTTGAAGTTTATGAGGAAAGTCATATAGGTACTATTGAAGTCATAAACTCAGTTGTTAACATGGCACGGGGAAAAAATGTAGGATTTTGATTATGGGAGACTTTAATCATAAAAGTGGTGAGGACTCATTCGGGGCAAGATTCCTAGATTGCGTACAAGGGAATTTCCTACACCAACATGTAATGGAACCAACAAGGGCCAGGGGTGGGGATGAGCCATCACTACTTGATCTAGTGTTCACAGATAATGTGTTGGATATTGAAAATATTGAGTATGAACCACCAATTGGAAAGAGTGACCACTGTGTGTTGTTGATGGAGTATATCATTGAAGATATTCTTCCTGAAAGTAGAGGCACTGAGGACATGAGGAGGAACTATCCGAAAGGAGATTACATCAAAATGAATGAGCTTTTTGCAGTTATTGACTGGAGAACCTTATTTTACAACAAATCTGTACAAGAAATGTATGACATCTTTTGTGAGAAATATGGAAAGATAGTAGATTGCTGCATACCTGTCACCAAAGTAGGTGTAATTCATGCCAGAGAGAAATGGTTCGATAATGGGTGTAAAAGAGCTAAGGAGTGGAGAGACAAATGCTGGAAAAGGTATAGGAGGAGAAAAAACATAAATGCCTGGCAAACCTACAAAAGAGCAAGAAATGACTACCTAAGTAAAAGGAGAGAGGCAGAGAGAGACTATGAGAGGGACATCACCAGGAATGCTAAAGAAAATCCCAAGCTTTTCCACAGCTTTATCAGAGGAAAACTGAAGGTAAAAGAACAGGTTTTAAGGCTAAAGAGAGCGGATGGAAGCATCACTGAGACGGATGAAGAGATCTGCAAAGAATTGAACAAGGAGTTTCAGTCAGTATTTACAGTAGAAAATACCCCACCCCCTCAGATTGCAGTGATAGAAGCTCAAGGGCCGGTATTAGAGAACATCAACCTTACAGCCACAGAGGTATGCAAAGCGCTGATGGATTTAGATGTTCATAAAGCTACAGGTCCTGATGACATATCCCCTCATGTGCTTAAAAAATGCGCAAACACAATATCAGTGGCACTAAGTATCATATTTAAGGAGTCACTGGAGTCGGGGGAGATTCCAAGATGCTGGAAACAAGCAAATGTGATACCTATCTTCAAAAAGGGAAGGAGGGATACGGCTCTGAACTATAGACCAGTTTCCTTGACCAGCATAGTTTGCAAAGTTATGGAGAAACTACTAAGGAAACATATCTCTCTTCACTTGGAATCCTTCAACTTTTTGTCTGTGAGGCAACATGGCTTCAGAGAAGGTAGATCAACAGTAACAAACTTATTAGAATTTTATGATGAGGTAAGCCAAATCTTACAGGAAAGAGAGGGCTGGGCAGATTGCATATTCCTAGACTTCCAGAAAGTGTTTGACACTGTTCCACATGAGAGACTTATTAGGAAGCTGCAATCAATGGCTAGAATAGGTGGAAATGTTTTGGAATGGATAAAAACTTACTTAGAAGGAAGGGAACAGAGGGTTAGAGTAAGACACTCAGTGTCTGAATGGAGAAGAGTTAGTAGTGGAGTTCCACAGGGTTCAGTTTTAGGGCCACTTTTGTTCCTTGTATATGTAAATGACCTACCAGAGTCTGTAAATTCATTCATGAATATGTTTGCATATGATGCAAAGATTGTGAAGAAAGTAAAAAACGAGAACAATGGTAGAGAACTTCAGGAGGATCTAAATAATCTGCATGAGTGGTCAGAAAAGTGGCTAATGAAATTCAATACTTCAAAATGTAAGGTAATGAGAATGGGTACAAGTGCAAGAAGGCCCAAGCTTGACTACTCGGTGGCTGGAGTACAACTTCAAGAGACAGAAAATGAGAGAGATCTAGGAGTAAACATACTGGCAGATTTGTCTCCAGAAATACATATAAATGGCATAGTAAGGGCAGCATATGCATTCTTATCAAATGTAAGGGTAACCTTCAGGCACATGGACAAGGAAATGTTCAGAAATATTTATGTAACCTATGTGAGGCCAAAACTCGAATATGCAGCCCCCTTTTGGAATCCGCACTTGAAAAAGCACATAGCTAAGCTTGAAAAAGTTCAAAGACATGCCACGAAACTGGTGCCAGAAATACGCAATCTCAGTTATGATGAGAGGCTGAGGGAATTAGACTTACCATCACTCGAAGCTAGAAGAGTGAGGGGGGGATATGGTGACAGTCTTTAAATTCCTTCATGGTTATGATAGAGTGGATAGGGATCGATATTTTGATATGGCTGGCTCTAGAACTAGAGGTCATAGTTTGAAGCTTCGCAAGAAAACTTCTTTGCAGGATGTAAGGAAATACTTTTTCAGTGTAAGAGTAGTTGATAATTGGAATTGGCTAAGCGAGGAGGTAGTTAATGCTATCTCAATCCATAGTTTTAAGGACAGGTATGATAAGTATCACTAAGTCTAAAATGGAACCGATGAGGAGACGGGAAGATACGAGCTTTGGGCTCTTTCCCGTAAACACAATTAGGTAATCATATATATATATATATATATATATATATATATATATATATATATGTGTGTGTGTGTATATATATATATATATATATATATATATATATATATATATATATATATATATATATATATATATATATATATATATATATACTTAACACGAGGATTAAGATATGTATGAATATTTAATATATTCTAATGAAGTAAACATTGTGCAGCGCTTTACTGCATTACTCGTGTTTTATATGGAATTATTTTTCATCACTTCCATTAGTGTTCGTGATTATGTATACAGTACAAATATTATTCACCCACAGGAGATGGACTAACCTTTAGAAGGGAATTAAATTTAGATATGATGTAGGCCGTCCATCGTACTAAATTAATTGGGTTTATGAGAGCATATTAAGCATGACCACAAGACGTGTTAGGCGATTAAAGGCCGTCCGATATTTTCTATTAGTGGGTAGCCATTAACTAAACACTTACTCTTAGCAATTACAAACTATTTTTATCTAAGCATATATATATATATATATATATATATATATATATATATATATATATATATATATATATATATATATATATGTTACATTAACAATAGAGACTGTCTCATAGGTTTATATTTTTTCCTCTGCTAAACTAGTATGCTATCATTTGCTTCATATAGTTATCTCCTTTACATATTCAGTATACCGAAAGATATCGTTCCGATCAGTTAGAAGTAATCACTGCTTTTAATAGTAAACAACCCCCCCCCCCACCCATTGCAACCAATCATCTAATTCATAACTTACGCTTTTTATATATATTAAACTTTCATACTTAAACCTAAGCTCACCTAGTAAATAACCTCATTTTTGGGGGGGAGGGATAACCCTTTCTTGATCCAGCTTTTAAGAGTAGTATTATCCACTGCCAAATATAGCATCTAGATTCACCTAGTTCGGACCTGGGTATGAACATCATAAATGAAAGTAAGTGTAAAAGGCCCGATTTCTTGAACAGTGTAAACCTAGGCTGTTGCTCTGAAATTTACGACTTTGGCCTGATTACTCAAACAGTGTAAACCTAGGATACCATATTGTTGGTTAGCTAGACACAAATGTTTTTCATAAACGCAACTGACGCGGTTCTGTGTATGGCTAGGATCCCCCCAAGGGGGGGATATGGCTAGGATTCCCCCCAAGGGGGGATCCTAATCATACACAGAACCGCGTCAGATGCGTTTATGAAACATTTGTGTGGTCTAGCTAACTAACAATGTGGTATCCTAGGTTTACACTGTTTGAGTAATCGGGCCAAAGTCGTAAATTTCAGAGTAACAGAAGTAGGTGTTGATTCAGCCTCACAGACGTATAAATAAGGAGTTTTGGGCGTAGGTTCTGGATAACAGAAATGAAGAAATGAAATAGAGTTTTTGTTTTTTTTAATGTGTAAAATGCATGTAAAATGCCTTGAGTAATTTTCTTGTTAAGCGCTCGAGTACAAAATAATGAAGCAGAAAGTTATTACATGGTCTGTTTCCTTTAAGATCCTTTGTCTGAATTAAAGGAATTTCCTTCAATGCAAAATTGACCTTTTCTGGTTATATTCATTAGGACAAATTGTTTTCATAATACACTTTTTGTAATTCATTAATGTTTGAAAAAATGTCTAGACTATCGGTGGAGTCTGGAGTGAAGTTTATGATATAATAAGGAATATTAATTACCACAGAATAACAAAATTATAATATATACTACCTTTTTTTTTACGGGTATTTTTAATTCTGGTTCGCATGTAAATATATTTAGTCACTCTTTACACAACTTTGAAGTAACAGCTGCATTGATACTTCTGGTGCAAAATATTAGCCCGAAGTCTTGTTGATAGTAAATGTGCTTATTCATCAATTTTTTTTTTCAACCCTTATGGTTTCAAATATCATTGATATAAGTAATAAGGCATAATTTTGACTTCACCAAAGTTTAGATTTAATAAACTATATTGTAAATGTTATTTCAGTGGTAGAAAAGTTTCTAGTATGTAAAACTGCTGTATGACCCCAATACCAGACATGGCGAAAGATGTAGTCAAGCGAAAATTATTCTAATGCTTATTTGTATTTCCATCTCTTTGTTTGTTTGGACAGGACAAAATAGCAATTAACATAATTTATGTTTGTGTTTTCTGTGCAAAAATGGAACAAAAGTTTTCCTGAAACACAAATAGACATATTTAAGCCCCAAAGTTCATCCATAAAGAACAGTATGTCTCTTCATTTGTAATATGACTTCCTATATTAATTCCTTAAATGTGATTAAAGGTGATGAATAATGTAGAAAGAGAGAAGAAAATTCTCTCTCTCTCTCTCTCTCTCTCTCTCTCTCTCTCTCTCTCTCTCTCTCTCTCTCTCTCTCTCAATCGCAGCTTTAAGTGTTTCTTTTTATCTTTGTTGGCAGTATAAATTTTTGCACCAGCTTAATGTTTACAAGTTCAAGGATATTTGGAATTGGAATTGGCTAAGCGAGGAGGTAGTTAATGCTAAACTCAATCCATAGTTTTAAGGACAAGTATGATAAGTATCACTAAGTACAAAATGGAACCGATCCGGAGACAAGTTACGAGCTTGGGGTTTCTTTCCTGTAAGCACAATTAGTAATTACACACACACACACACACACACACACACACACACACACACACACACACATATATATATATATATATATATATATATATATATATATATATATATATATATATATATATATATATATATATATATATATATATATATATATATATATATATATATATATATATATATATATATATATATGCATGCACACAGACACACGCACTCGTATATAATATGTTGATAATTTTAATATTCTCCGGTGCACGACCACTACCTCTGTATTTCTTTATTTTCCTTATATTCTACGTAAATTGTATTGGTCGTGGTAAGTAATTTGAGAATTGGTCATATTTGTTAGTCATTTTGATAGGCCATAGGCTATCATCGTGACTCATTAAGTTAACGTCATGGCGACGGCAAAATCTGTTCATAAACAGACCTTGTAGATGAAGGAAGGACTGTATTTTCGAAAGCGTATGTTTTTAGGCGTGACGCGTTTGTAAAATAATCGTTTTCCGTCATCGTCACTCCGAATACGTCTCTTAGAATCTACTGAGGTGACCTTGGCTTTAATAATAATGACGGGTGGCGTTACAGAACAGAACCCATCTATTCTCATGACAGTACCTGTCGTTGTTACACTTTAGTACGTAAGCTTGCCAGGGGTCCCTCTTTTCCTCAGCGTTGGAAGCCTTGCGCTCTTGCTCCCTTCCTTTTCCTCCAGGACACTCACCTTCTTGCGTCCTTGTTCCTAAGCTTGTGTGTTCGTTAACTGCAAGTAGGAGTCCTTAAGTTAATCTTTGCGACGTTGGCTCGTCGTCTCCTCGCTGGCACATTGCCTTCGCATTGCTTAGTTGTTTTCTCGCTTATGATTTACCTCCGTACTTCGCTGTTTCATCTAAAATATATATTCTTCCTTAGTCTTTTTACTCCTTTGCATCTTTGAATTCTTCTTGATATTATTGTCTCCTCGCTCTGTTTTCTATAGTATCGACTGATGTTGAACGATGCGTATAAACATCTCTTTATATTTGTTTCATAAAATTTACTACAGTCGCAAGGTTCTTTTGATACAAATACGGAAATATCCCAGCAATTATGCTCTGGCTGTATAGTCATCATTCATTCACTTTTATATATATATATATATATATATATATATATATATATATATATATATATATATATATATATATATATATATATATATATATATATATATATATATATATATATATATATATATATATATATATATATATATATATATATATATATATATATATATATATATATATATATATATATATATATATAATACCTTTATTCTTAGTTTTTAATAATGGATATTTACTCAAGATGTGTACACCACGTGTGGCCTCGGTAGCGTAGTGGTTTGTGTGTTCGACTCGGGAAGTGACACACCCGTGTTGGATCCCACCACGGTACGTTAGGAAGGGCATCCAGCCTTAATTCCCTAACTTCCAACCTCAGTGTCTTCCCCTATTCAAATGGTGCTTAATATGGATTCATAAACCTGCAAACAACATTCAGGTGTAGTAGATCTGTTGCATATTATTATTATTATTATTATTATTATTATTATTATTATTATTATTATTATTATTTTCAGTAATATTATTATTCTTGTGTTGCTAAAAAATCAAATGGTTGTACTTTGTTGTGCTGTAATGGGGAAAACTTGTTCTTTCCTTTTGGGAATAGTCATCTTGAGGGCAGTTTCCAGTGCAGGATATCTTACTAATATGATTTCATCATAGTTTCTTAACATTTTTTATGGGATGCACCCATTATCTCTGATAGATAGGTAGATAAATAGATAGACAGAGAGAGAGAGAGAGAGAGAGAGAGAGAGAGAATGTCAACCTTTTGCCTTCTGAGAAGGATTATTTTTATTTTTTACGTGAGTGCAGGAGGACAGCTGCGGTTTTCGTAATCAATGCCTGAGCTAGTGAAGATGCTGTTCTACCATTTGTTTGCCTAATTTTAACAGTGTTTATTAATCTCGCCGAATTTACATGAAATGCCACATAAACACATGAAAAAGAACATCAAAATTGGTGGGAATAAAGGATATATATATATATATATATATATATATATATATATATATATATATATATATATATATATATATATATATATATATATATATATATATATATATACACCTTGTACAGGGTGGTACATAATAATACAGAACCACTTATTACATTATTGTAATGCTAAAGCTATACAGAATGTATTAATACCTTCAATATTTAGTGTAGACCTAACGCAGCCTGCAGTCTTGATGGGTATGATCTGAGCAGATACTTTAAGAGATTTGTGTTGAGCTCAAGATTATCCAACACATCTATCAAATGTTTCATAAACTTGTCTTTTGAGCACCGATCAGTGTTACGTTCTTGGATTATCTTAACCTCC
>JAXCGZ010003881.1:57500-87500 GCA_037179515.1 Halocaridina rubra
TATGTGTGTTTTATCTTAATATTGAGGGGGAAACGCTGTATTCTCCCTTACGAGGAGAGTGGCTGAGTCAAAGCAAAATATACAGACTGACTGAGGAATGAAAATACTGATAAGGGGATTCCCAGTCCCCTCGCTCCGCCCGATTTAGTCGACTTTCACTACACGCTAAGAAACACACAGAGGGAGCATTCTTGCTCCCTCCTTCAGGGTGTGTAAATATATATATATATATATATATATATATATATATATATATATATATATATATATATATATATATATAGGGGGGGGGGGTGGGTGAGGTGTGTGTGTGTGTGTGTGTGTGTGTGTGATTACCTAATTGTGTTTACGGGAAAGAGCCCAAAGCTCGTATCTTCCCGTCTCCTGATCGGTTCCATTTTATACTTAGTGATATGTGTGTGTGTGTGTACATAGTTATTTCGTAGAATATTACATTTTACATAGCAAATATATTTTAATAGAGAGATTAATATAAAATACTGTCCTTACCTCAGTATATAGAAGATGAAATAGATGCATGAAAGTCATAGCCATATTTCATCATGAATTCGCTCCTTCTTCCCATTATCAAAAAGTGTAGAGGGGATTGTATTAGCATCAAAGTCATTCTGCAGGAGTGACCGACCGGATGCCAGCATTATTTCTTTAAATTTCACTCACATGTCTCAGTATAAAAAAAATAAAAAATATTATTAAAATACTATATAAGTGAATAAATACTTTAACTGTTAGTAAAAATCGACGAGAGTATAAAATAATTTTCAAATTGATAAATTGTGTTAAAGTTATAATAGGACTCCATGAACATACTTCATGATTACTATAGTTCTTGTCGAAACATTTCATAATTTTAACAGCTTTATGGAATCCGATACTTAAGCGTTTTAAAATATGTAAACACCCAAAATTGTTGTTCCACAATTCTGCTCCATAAAATCTGGTACAATAAGATTTAAACAAGAATAAAAAAAATATCTCTTTGTCAACATAAAAAAAAATGCTATACAATGAATAAACGTGTTTATAAAAAGCCTTCTTGCATCGTTCAACAACTGTTGCATTGCACAAGTTATGATTTAAAATGACTCTCAAATAGGTTTGGTTCTAAACAACTGTAAGTTTTAAATCATTAATATACAATAAAGGATCTGTTAACTCGACTCCCTAAGCTTGAACTGGAAATAATGCTGTCAATTTTGTTCTTATTTATCAAAAAATTCTTAAACATAATGGATATATTATCTAGTTAAAGTTGAAGACCAGTCACATTAGGAGTTAATAAACAAATATCCGCTTAGGCTATTGCATTGACATTGTTAATACCCATATGGCATCCAACCTTATAAAACTGCTATATGATTTAGAAAATCATATATATATATATATATATATATATATATATATATATATATATATATATATATATATATATATATATATATATATATATTAAACAATAATGGCGATAAAATTCCTCCTTGTCTTAAACCATTACCTAACTTCCAATCACTTGAAGTAAAACCATTAAACTACACATGTATACCCACTGATTTCCGAACATCAAATACATTATAAAAACAATGTCTGGAGGTACCTGGAGCTCTACAAGTTCTGAAATAAATGTAAAATTATTAACTTTTTCAAATGCCTTAATTAGATCGAGAAATAATAAGTACACACCAAAACTTGTTTCAGTATAAGCATAGACCGTGTCTTTACACAGGGTAACTGCCATTAGTGTTGATGTATTTTTCCTAAAACCAAATTGTTTAGTGGTCAGTCTTAAAGAGCCAGATATATCTGGAAGTTAATAATATTCAAATAGTTTAAGCAAATTGGAGGATATCATCACTGGACGATAAATCTCGGAGTGATGTACATTCCCTACTGTATTTTTGACCATAGGTCTAATATCATCTCTTAGTGGCCTCTTTGGTAAAAAGGAATGGGATGTGAAGGACGAAAACAAATTGCAATAAATCTGAAGAGCTGACAAAAGCCATTTTTTTTTTTTTTTTTCATGAGTGTGACCCCAGGACGGCAAAAAAGTGCCCTCATCAGGCCTGGGCACGAAGAAAACATAGTTTGGTTATCGGCATGGAAAAAGAACCGTAACAGTAGGAAGGCTTAACATCGAGCTGTCCTGGAAAGCCCTATATAAGTCCAAAAGACTTTCAGCTGTAGTATAGCAACGGGAAACTGGTGCCATGGACCAACCTACTATATAGTTTAAGATGGTTTGAGTGAATGCAATCAAAATCAACGCCATCTTTTAGCAAAATAACTGTCTTTGATATATGCATTTCACATCTGATAGCAGTACCAACATTTGAGTGCAAAACTTGATTGAAATCCTGAGGAAGGCTTTGGAAATTAATATTATCAAGGACATACTTATATTTATTCCTAAACGAATTTAAAATATCATTATTTCCGTCCATCATACTTGTACTTTTAGTTATGTAACCTCCTATTATTTTCTTTATATCCCTCCAAAATTAGTTAATATATTTTATTAGCAAGAGATGATACTAAAGCAAGAGTTGCGGCAATGTTGTTAGTTTCTTTTATAAATCTGCAAGTTCTCCTTGAATTATGGACGAGAAGCTTTCACATGTTCGTACTGCATATAGGGCCAAAATCTGCATTTGTCATTATTTTTTCAATTAATAAACTTCTGTCGAGCTATCTAATGCAAGTCTTTACAATTATTATTCCACCCAGGGACAACATTTTTATTTCCGTTTCACATAAAATCTCTTTTTACTGGTAGAATATAAGGATTGACATGAGTGACTGATACATTGAATCTAACCTTTCTTTGACTGCTCCTCTTTGAATGTCTTCACCTGTTCATGTTGCAACTCTATTAGTTCTTAGGGGCTAAATTCTTGTTTGTGCTCCTCCACATCCTCCTCATTGACCTCTAAGCCCAAACATTTGCCCGTGTTACAAATTAGTTCATAAGTCTAATAGCTTGCTCGTGCTTGAAGCCCTCAAAGTCTCTTTCAGCCACACATCTGGCCAAAGTCTCCTCCAGGCGGAGTTCAACGTGTGGTATGGGACTTCCATGCCTTGTCAGTGATACCAATGCAGTGGAGGATATTAAAGTGATCTTTCCAGAATTCACAAAGGGTCAAATCTGTGTCGTTGTTGACCTGGAAACACCTGACAATTAGACCTTACGTATAGAGCTTCTTAAAATTAGAAATTACTTGCTGGTCCTTGGCAGAAATTTGACTTTTATGAAGTATTCTAGAGTAAGGTCTTCTTCCAAACCTGGAGAATGGGCAGGAGCATTATCCATTATGAGGAGACACTTAAGGAGCAAATCTCTTTACTCAAGATATCTCTTCACAGTTGGCGTGTCGTATGACTTTTGTCATGCTGAAGCCAGCCCGCCATGCTGAAGCCAGAATCTGAAACTTGTAACAGCTCTTGAGGGGTGATGGTTAGTCGAGGCCACGGATATTCTATTACATGCCCTCACTTTTAATGAGTTTTTGTGCCGCCCATGTGTCCCCTTGGGACCACCAAGAGTTGTGGCTAGGCACCTGGAACTAACCGCAGGCGCCATGCACCCCCCCCCAAGAGGCCTACAGGATAAGGGACCCTCAGTCCTCGAAAACACCGCAAGTCGTGAAGAGAAACATGTGAGGCTAGGGTGAAATAGAATACTCTCCCCACTTGTTCCCTGCGGTGCGGCCAGTGTTTGTAGAGGGCGACAAGGAGATATGTGACCGGACCCCTGAGGCTTGGCATCCGACATGGAGTACCTGAGGGTGGGAAAGGCCGAGAGTTAGCCCTTTCCTAAACCACACGAAACATGAACTTGTGTTTCGTACGCAGGAACCTGCCCAGGAGAAATGCCCAATAACTCCCCCCCCCGGAAGTAGGTGGGATTCCACTTTGAACCTGGCTCTGATTTGCTGGACTAGATCTGACTGATTTCATTGGAGAATTGGATGTTAAGCCACGCCCTGCCCCTGGGGGTATTTAAAGAGCCACCCAGGGCAGAGACAGTTAGTTAGCAGTTTGCCAGGGGCACGAATAGATCATAGATTGTGTTAGTCATAGGGTGGGGGGGCCATTGGGCCATTGGGCCATTGGGCCATTAGGGCCATTGGGCCATTTGAGGCATAGGGGCATTTGAGGCGTCGAAGTTGTGTTGTACTCTAGAATAAATATAAGTAAAGGATTCACTGCGTGTCCATTCTTACCTCGTACCCTTCAGGCACTAGCATTTATTAACTTGTGACCACGCTACCATAATAATTAAAGTAACTATAAACGTAGGAGGAAAAACCCCTACGGCAGTGGTGTCATTAGAAGGGGATAATCATAAAAGCCTTACGTCAGTGATGACCAGCGGTGAGATCACCCAGTCATCTTACAAAGTGTGAGTTCAAGTGGAAGTCTAAAACTCATACGTCAGCGGTGGCTACGGTGGAATAGCCCAAAAGCCATACGTCAGTGGTGGCGTACGCTGGGATAAAAGAAACCCATACGTCAGTGGTGGCAGTGCGGTACGGATCTTCACGTGTGGAAAAAAAAAAAAAAAAAAAAAAAGAATACATACAAAGAGACTCATATCAGAAGAAACCAGTGCAAAGAAAAGAAAATAAGAATGGCAAAAGCAGAAACCCAACATCTCCCAATTCAAGAAAGGAGTGACGAGGCCAAACACCGGAGAATTCTCGAACTGGAGGAGCAAGTGCGGCGCCTACAAGCACGCACCGACGCCGCTCCGTCGAGAAGGAACTTGGCCGACGCCGACGCCTCAAACATCGACGAACAGCCTGCCGCTCCGAACCCCGTGGTGACACCGGGAACGCAGCCGGCCAAGCCCCCACCCTGTGCCCTGGTTGTAAAGACGCCTCGAGTCAAGAATTCATTTTTATACCTCGACGGCGCAAATATAAAAGACAGTGAATGTCCGTCCATAATTCCCGCGACCGACTTCCTGAAATACTTGGGTCTGCGGATGAGAAGTGACGAGTGGTCAAATAGAGAATGTTATAAAACGTTGAAGGAACTATTTCTGAGATATTTCTTAGTAAGCCGAAGTGTGACCGGAGCATTGAGTGAAAATGCCCATTACAAGAGGTATAAGTTGCCGGATCCGACCAAGAAGACGGCGATTCGACGATTTTACGCGAAGAGAAGAAGGAAAACCCGATCCTTCCCTGCCTTCTGTCATGAAGTTTTTCAGGACAACCTCCTTAAAATAGCTAAGTACTTGTGATCTGTATCCAGTGAGTAATGGGACAATTAGTAAAAGAAATTGAGGTCGGTGGACGCCGCCATTTTGTCTTGTAGTAATGCTTTGACTCAGCCAACCCGCTTATAAGGGGTGTGGCGCTTAATAAGTTGATAAAAGTAGAATTTCTGTACCCATTACTAACATGGATAATTTGTACTAATAGCTATAAGCAGTAATAAACTCCGTTTTTGTTATAATTTGAGTAATATAAAGAATTTGCGTTGGAAGTGCGTTCCATTTATTTGTATTAATGCTTAGATTGAATTTTAAAAAACGCGAATGTATCGATTTTTAATTGAAAAATTTAATGCACGTGAAATCACTGTTACAGTACATTAATTTCTAAAGCGTAAGAATTATAGTGAGAAATATACGTGCATCTGCTTTTGAGAGTTTCATAAACCACGTGTGGTTTTCGAGGAAGGAAATCGAGTGTTACGATTGCGCCTGTTTTTAAGTTTTTTTTTCTTTTTTTTGTTTGTTTTTATCCGCGGGAGTAATGTTTTAGCGAGGGAAGGACATAAACGACAGATCGTTCTTTTTGTGTTAGGATGAAGGGATTAACATTACGATACGTGTGTGGCATGGTTTTTTTTGAAGAATAAGAAATTTCGTGATATTAGTTAGAGATGAGTTTTTTGATTTCACGCTATGCAGGCGAAAGTAAGAGTAAATTAGAGTAGTTTGTGCTGTCCTAGAATAGGGAAGGGTTTTCAGTGTCACCCAAACGTAGCTTCAAGGGAGTAGAATGTTTGTTTGTTCGTTAGAATGGGACTAGGACTGGTGAGGAGGTCTGTAACCGCACGGCTCAGCCGAGATTTCACCTTTAATCTCCTTCAGAGAGATAAGGGAAAGGAAAACCAACGTTGTAAATAAAAGGGATTTTCACAGACAGAAAGGAGATGACTGACTTGAAAGTGATATAGCGAATGTGATAGCGAGTGAGTATGAATGACTGGGGGTATAATGGGAGGGTTGCTCTAGGGGGTGAAATCGCGGAAAAGTACCGTTAGGAAGCATGATTGGGGAGTCTGCGAGGACCGTACAGAACTAGTAACGCTGTGACGCTGCAGGTCTCCTGCGTGGGAGGTCTTAGTCAAGATCGGTCGAGGGCAGGACGAGCAAGCCAGGCTGGAAGGATTCGCGAGGTGTGGGGCCCCTTCCTGGTCCTTTTTGTTGTGCCCAACCGAGAAACAGGGTGATGGCAACAAACCTGGGCCTGTAGCGAGGACGGGCGGGGGATCGGAAAGCGTAAGAGTCCCCGTGAGAGACCGGGGAATCGCACCTAGCAAGAATTCATGAGCAAGGGACAGAAAACGAAAGTCGTCCGAGACAGAGAAAACGAAAGTCGTCCTAGACAGAAAACGAAAGTCGTCCGAGACAGAGAAAACGAAAGTCGTCCGAGACAGAGAACGAAAGTCGTCCTAGACAGAGAACGAAAGTCGTCCGAGACAGAGAAAACGAAAGTCGTCCGAGACAGAGAAAACGAAAGTCGTCCTAGACAGAGAACGAAAGTCGTCCTAGACAGAAAACGAAAGTCGTCCGAGACAGAGAAATTTAAAAGTCGTCCTAAGACAGGGAGAGGACAGTCCTAAAAGAATAAAAATTTTAAAACTACTTTAAAAACCCAGGTAATCTTGATGAAATCCCAGAAACAAGGAGATCCCCGTACGAGTCATAACGGTAGTAAAAAGAGAGGAAAAGAAACGCAGAAATATTTTAAAATATTTTAAATAATACGTTTAAAAGCCACGTAAATGAGAAAGAAAAAATGATCCCTATACATGTCCGAACTTTAGTGAAAAGAGAAAGAAGGGTATTTTAAAAAGAAAAAAAAAGGGGGGAGACAAAATATTTTTATTTTTATGTTTATTTTTTTTGTTTTGCTAGCTTTAAGAAAATTTTAAGCGCAAACTCAGAGTCTCCCTTAAATATAGTGTTGAGTAAGTGCCATTGATAAAGTGGATGATGAGAACTAAGACTAATAAGTTATTTTCTGCTTAAATAATATTAGTGTTTTGTTTTAGCATTCTTATTATTTGAATTATGATTTAATCCTTAGATTCATTGAGTTTTTATGTTAAATGGTCTCTGAATAGTAATTGCATATAAAAACCGATAAATATTTTGACTTTACACACAGTCAAACATGTTTTGTTTCAGGAGTAGTTTTTAAGGCTTAATTTTAAGACAAATCAATGCCCCTAATAAGTATAGGAATAGAATTTATGAAGATAGGGTCTCTTATAGAAAATTACTGTTGATGTTATAGTCTATTGCGTTTTACCTGTTTATACATGCTAATACTCTACTTAATTGTTTGCTAATGTTCTAACTGAGTCATAATCCTACTATAATTAACTCAATTTTGTCTGTTAAAGAAACGAGAGAAGTAGATGAATTAATGTTTTGATTTAAACTGACTTTTTGATCTTAATTAATGTTTAATATTAGTTTCACACTGGAATTATGTTGTTTTTAGAGATAAGAATATGTTTGTATTTCAGATTTCCAACAAGGACATAGACCCTGCATGCTCTAGCTGTCTGTAAAGGTACTCTCTATATGTTATGTTTGTGTAATTTGTATAGGAATTCTTAGAAAATAGCTTAAATAATTCGGCCCCATTTCTATTGTAAACTAATGTTAGCTAGGATATGTCCAAGAGCTCCCGGAAAACTAGTCCATGCTTCGACTGAAATAAGAGATATTTCAGTTTTGGTTGGGAGGGATGTCGTATGACTTTTGTCATGCTGAAGCCAGCCCGCCATGCTGAAGCCAGAATCTGAAACTTGTAACAGCTCTTGAGGGGTGATGGTTAGTCGAGGCCACGGATATTCTATTACATGCCCTCACTTTTAATGAGTTTTTGTGCCGCCCATGTGTCCCCTTGGGACCACCAAGAGTTGTGGCTAGGCACCTGGAACTAACCGCAGGCGCCATGCACCCCCCCCCAAGAGGCCTACAGGATAAGGGACCCTCAGTCCTCGAAAACACCGCAAGTCGTGAAGAGAAACATGTGAGGCTAGGGTGAAATAGAATACTCTCCCCACTTGTTCCCTGCGGTGCGGCCAGTGTTTGTAGAGGGCGACAAGGAGATATGTGACCGGACCCCTGAGGCTTGGCATCCGACATGGAGTACCTGAGGGTGGGAAAGGCCGAGAGTTAGCCCTTTCCTAAACCACACGAAACATGAACTTGTGTTTCGTACGCAGGAACCTGCCCAGGAGAAATGCCCAATAACTCCCCCCCCCGGAAGTAGGTGGGATTCCACTTTGAACCTGGCTCTGATTTGCTGGACTAGATCTGACTGATTTCATTGGAGAATTGGATGTTAAGCCACGCCCTGCCCCTGGGGGTATTTAAAGAGCCACCCAGGGCAGAGACAGTTAGTTAGCAGTTTGCCAGGGGCACGAATAGATCATAGATTGTGTTAGTCATAGGGTGGGGGGGCCATTGGGCCATTGGGCCATTGGGCCATTAGGGCCATTGGGCCATTTGAGGCATAGGGGCATTTGAGGCGTCGAAGTTGTGTTGTACTCTAGAATAAATATAAGTAAAGGATTCACTGCGTGTCCATTCTTACCTCGTACCCTTCAGGCACTAGCATTTATTAACTTGTGACCACGCTACCATAATAATTAAAGTAACTATAAACGTAGGAGGAAAAACCCCTACGGCAGTGGTGTCATTAGAAGGGGATAATCATAAAAGCCTTACGTCAGTGATGACCAGCGGTGAGATCACCCAGTCATCTTACAAAGTGTGAGTTCAAGTGGAAGTCTAAAACTCATACGTCAGCGGTGGCTACGGTGGAATAGCCCAAAAGCCATACGTCAGTGGTGGCGTACGCTGGGATAAAAGAAACCCATACGTCAGGCGCAAACACATCAATTAATCACTATAAATAAAATCTATGTAACCCAAGCCTTTAGATTTGACCTCCACATTACCGGAAGGCTAGCCTTGAACACATTGCACTTAAAAACGCGCAGATTTTCAGAGTGGTAGACTAAAAGAGGCTTAAGCTTACAGTCCCCACTAGCATTAGCACACAATCAAAGTGTAAGCCTGTCTTTCATTGGTATGTGGCCAGACAATGATTTCTCCTCTTGGGTTATATACGCTCTTTTAAGCATTTTTTTCCATAAGAGTCCGGTTTCATCACAGTTAAAAACTTGCTGCGAAATGTAACATTCACTTTCTATAAATTTGGCGAATTCTTTCATGTACACATTCGCTGCCTTTCAGTCAGAACTAGCCGCCTCTCCATGGCTAGCAGTGCTATTAATCCCAGTTCGTTGACAAAATTTTGCAAACCAGCCTCTACTTGCTTTAGATTCGCCAATTTTAGTGCCACTAGAACTCAAAGTGTTGGCTACTGAATCATGGTGTATTTGTATAGCCTTAGCGCATATTGTAGCATCACTAACACTATCTCCAGCCAACTGTTTTTCATTTATCCAAACCAACAATAACTTTTCTACCTCCTCTATCAACCGTGACCTATTCCTCGTTAATATAGTAACTCCTTTAGCCATGTCAGCCGCCTTAAAGACTTCATTGTTTTTTGAAATTGTACAAGGTGGTCGATTTTGCTGTTATGCTGCGTGGCAAGATCAGAAAAATGAACACCGTTTTCATGCTTAGGATTTTTTTTTTTTTTCATTTCCACTGTTATGTGTTTAAGGTGATTAATACCACTGTCACTAATGCACTTCACTTTCTTAGGAGCCATACTGAGGGCTAGATTAAAGTAAAGGCAAAATAACTGAAAGCTATAAAGAAAGAAAACGTAGACACTACTAACACAATGTGGGCACAATGGAGACATTATCGACTCCTTCCCTCCCATCGACTGATCTATACTCATGTTTGTATATGGCGACATGTGCTCGTGGGCTCTCTCTTTGATACATAAATGCTTACTTTGTGTTATGAATATTTTCAATAATTTATGTATTCATGATCACAGATTTCCTGTAATGATTAAAATCTATTTCACATATTTAAAGAATTATACTTTAACATAGTAATCGAACTTGGTGCTTGTAAAAATAGTGGCAGTAGAATATAAGACTTTAGTGAATATATAAAACATTACCTACCAAAACTAATGATACGATGAACAATAATGAGTAGATAAAGGTGCCACAGGCACGTCATCTTTTGAGAAAGAGATAGAGAGAATTCTATCTGGAATCGAGTTCTCAAGAGCTATTTCAAGAGCATAATAATAATAATAATAATTCAGAGGACGGGGCACCATAATATTTTGGTCATTCGCTTGTTGCTTCGTCCTCCACACGTGCCAAGATTCACTCACTTGTTTATTTGGTGTTGAAAAGACGCCTTCACACACCACTGCTTAAGAGAGAAGGATGATAGGGCGTTTACATTTTGCAACCTATTAAAAAAGTGGGAAAGCAAATATGAATTGAAGAGAAAATTTTTGTTTTTGGGAAATATTATTATTATTATTATTATTATTATTATTATTATTATTATTGTTGTTGTTGTCTCGAAGTAGAACCTTGCAAGTCCTCGTCTTTTTTCATGAGTTATTCTGTGACAGATATATATTATGGGAAGGAAGAATTTTGCCAGCCTCCGACTAACCTTACCAATTTTAGTTGGCTCCTACGATACACAGGGCACAAATATAAAACACTTTCCTCCGCTATCACCAGAAATATATATATATATATATATATATATATATATATATATATATATATATATATATATATATATATATATATATATATATATTCCGGTTTATATATATATATATATATATATATATATATATATATATATATATATATATATATATATATATATATATATATATATATATATATATATATATATATATATAACCGGAATATATATATATATATATATATATATATATATATATATATATATATATATATATATATATATATATATATATATATATATATATATATAAAACCGGAATATATATATATATATATATATATATATATATATATATATATATATATATATATATATATATATATATACTTTTTCTTCTCAGCTTTAACCCATTTTTATATGGGGTCGCCGTTGTGAATGAGTCGTCTCCATCTGTCTCTGTTCTGTTCTTCATTTTCAGCAATACCCTTCCATTGCAAGTCTTCCCCTATACAATTACGCCATCTTTTTCTTGGTCTTCCTCTCCTCCTTCTACCCCGAACTTCCATCTCCATCGTATGTCTTTCAACATGATGTTCGTCCCGACGTAGCGAGTGTCCATACCATCTAAGCCTTCCCTTCTGTATTTTCTTTGATAATTCAACTACCTTTGTCGATCCTCTCATATACTCATTCCTAATTCTATCATTTCTTGTTACTTCAGACATCCACCTCAACATTTTCATCTCCGCTACATCCATCCTCTTCTCCTCTGTCTTCCTCATACTTGCTGTTTCTGTTCCATATAACATAGCTGGTCTAACAACGGTCCCATGAAACTTTATATATATATATATATATATATATATATATATATATATATATATATATATATATATATATATATATATATATATATATATATATATATATATATATATATATATATATATATATAGATGTCGGCTACCCCCCAATTTAAGGGGGTATATGTATGTATGTATTATATGGGGATCAAGATGGCTGATGGTCATCGTGCGCGACTCCAGAATTGGTAAGCCCGCGATTGAGAATGGTAGGAATGGCATCTAGTCTTAATTCCTCAACCACTTTCTCAAGGATTAATTGTCGGATTGATCCCGCTGACATTCTGAGTGTTAGTTTAATATGATGATACTAATAATATTATTATTGTAGTAGTAGTAGTTGCAGAGCAAAACAGACTGCTGATGTGCATCCGTAGCAGCGGGATTAGATCAAATGCAGTCGGTATAAGTACATACTGCAGTGATGAATTGGTTGAGTTAGAGGAGATAAAGTCTTAAGTTATATAATCGTCCAGTTGATGAAGTTGAGCAAATACCATTAGTATTTTAATCATCTTGATAAATGTTTCTCGATTTACAAAAGATACCGAAATGATCATGGAAACAATTTTGTGATGATTGTAAATATTTCAGTTTTGAAACTTAATAGTAATAGCCTTGGCCTAGTCATCTTCCCCTGCAAAGTACCAAGGTAAAGAGTATGATGTCATCATCATAACAAATATAGAATATGATTGATGGATGGAATGCTTATTATTCAATTTAAATTGATGAATTATATTGTGTTTCATCATATGATGGTCCTGAAGAATAATTGCAGTGTGGCTGAATTGCAATATAAAAAAAAACTTGGAGTAACACTCAAATATATACCATTTAACGTTTTATTTATTTATTCATTAATTCATTTACTTATTCACATATTTACTTTGATAATGTATCCGTTTTCCTTCAAACTACAGGAAATTAGTGGATAAAAAGAAACTATAATAAGGAATGTATATGAGAAGTTATTCTCGTATATTCCAGTGTTTTTTATAAAACTTTTTTTTAACTAGACGATAGCTGGCAAAATGTCAGGCTACACTAAAGATGAGTAAGAATGAGTACAACTTCGAGGGTTGTGGTGTCTCCAATTTAAAAGTTTTCCATTCATAAGGGTCTCTTCGGAAAGGTCCAGTCTGTATTGAATAGATTATAACTTCACTAGAAAAAGGTATATGCTCGGGAGGGTGGTGTGCTTTGGAGAGGGAGAGAGTGTAACCTTGAAACTTCGAGGCTCGACCCCACTCCCTTTTCTCCTGTTGCGATTCGTCGTGCGGTTGGTTTGACTAAGGAAAGGCAACTTTCTCTCATCATGTCAACGACCGGAAGCGGCGGTTGTAGAATATGCTGTTTCTTGCAAATATTTGTGTTTAGTTTCCATGTTTTCTAGTACTTGCTCTGTACTTTGTAAGATACTCTATATTGTATAATTTGTATATAATTCGATGTATGTTGTGCTTTCATCTTAACGTACGTGCCTGTGACACGTTTATTCTTTAGCTTCAAGACTTGTTTAAATGTTTTTTATTTTATTATTACGGACTTCACTGACGCTGTTATGCGCTACAATATTAATAAAACAATATCATCCTACATGTTGTTCTTTACCGAGTTCATCTCGGTGGTATTTGATCTTTATACTCGTGTTGTCTTTTGAATGAAGCTTCTCACATTTACACAAAAGACGATATTTCAGAGAGGTTATTTTATTGAGTTACATTTTCAAAAGCAATTGGCGTTAGTTTCTTTTTGTACACTTTTATCTGAGTTGATTCATAAATAGGTTCACACTTAAAAAAATATTTCATCTGCAAGATGTAAGAACGAACATTTGCATAGAGAATATTTGAGGACTGAATTTATCTAAGAGCTGAAAACGCAAATGTTATTAAAACAAAAAATAAGAAAGATGGCATCAGTGAATCAGGAGAATGACCCGGAGACGGGGACTCAGGAGCATATATATTTTTTTTTTTCACAAAGCAACTACTTGAACTCAAAAAGTGTGAAGACGCCGCACAACAGTCGCCTGGTAAAAAAGTTCCAGTTCCATGACGCATATGTGCTATAGGTGTCGTCGGTAATGATCGGACACAAGATCTGGGTTCCAAAGATATTGCTGAGAAACTTTCCGTGCTATGTTGTTATTCTTGGATTACGGAAAGTCACTTCTTGAGATTCGGAATGAGAATGAAAGATTGTTGCAGATGGACTCAACTTGTATAGTAAACGAGTTTTTTAGTAAAGTTAATATTAATAATTATTTGAGAGGAAAGACTACATATAGTGTACAGTAAAATTGTGTTAGTGTTGGCCTGATCACGTGGTTGGTTGCTTAACACATCAATGGGCGCTTTGTGCTATTCCCCTGTTCCATTCTTTGCTCCTCTATCCCTCCGTCCTTTCCCTCCAACTTTTCATTATCCCGGGACCCTTTCTATACATAGTCTTTTACTTTTTTGTTTTCCGAGGGATGGTGACTTCATCGTCACTCAAATGGAGTTTACGAAAGTACCATGAAAAATAACGTTATTCAAAATTAATATTACGATTTCCAATGAAGTACTAATAAAGTGTATGAAATGAATCAATTTTTTTCTTTTGCAGTATAGATAACAAAAACAGGCTCTTATTTATTTTTTTCTTTTTAAAAGAGAATCGCGATTACTCTCTTCCGCTGTAGCACGGTTGGGAATTGAGTTGAAGGTCATATTTGTAATCCCTTTCAAGAACAAAATCATTCCTCAAGTGCTTTGAGTGTTGCCTAGCCTCATCTTTAAGCACTAAAGCAGTGCATTTAGCCTTTCTATTTACGATACTTTATTTAATTTTTTTTAGACTTGTTATAACTTGCTGTCGTGTTCCAGTCTGGCATGTTCACGTTTCTTTCGTATCAATCTCAAAGTAGTTAATTTTCCATTTCAGATAGGCTAAATGCAGCAAAGTTCCGTTTTGTTGGCTTTTGATGAAGCAGTTTATATTTTTAGCAAAGCATGAGCATACTGACTATGCATTTACTACCATCGATAATAAAGCTTCTTGTGTGTGTATGTATATATATATATATATATATATATATATATATATATATATATATATATATATATATATATATATATATATATATATATATATATATATATATATATATATATATATATATATATATATATATATATATATATATATATATATATATATATATATATATATATAATGCTTTCAACTTAATTGTCTGCAACAGAGCTCTGGTTGGGAAAGTAACACATATTTAAGATACCATTACGAATGTATATTGATAACTTAAAAATGCGAGTCAATGTTTAATATCTGTAAACTGTTATGTTCGTGACGAGCGTACTCACTATCGTAATGTATACATACATACATACTAAATGTGGTAATAATGTTAAAAATCCTTCATGGTTTTGACAAATGGATGTGGGTCTAGAATTAGAGGTCATAGTTTGAAACTTCGTTTGTAAGACATATGATTCTACATACAAAAGCTATATATATATATATATATATATATATATATATATATATATATATATATATATATATATATATATATATATATATATATATATATATATATATATATAGTAAGACACCATACTTTTATAGTGTCTTCAATTCCAGTGTATCTAGACCAGTTTTCTTTTTAATATTACGTGTGTGTTTATTATTCATATTCTTAATAAGGTCATTCATTCTTCATTTAAGATTTGAGGAAAGTCACTGATAAATCTTTAATCCATAAATAACTAGCAAATAAATAGGTATGTGTGGCAACATACTTCAGTTCCGGAATTATTGTGCTTAGTCATAATATTCCCTCTGGAGCACTAATGATGTTGCCTTTGTTGACTGTGGTGCAGAGGAAAGGAATAACACTTCCCAGTTCCATATCTCGTAGATTATGAATAAAAGAACTTCCAAGATTATTTAGAATTTTTAAGCCACATCTCATGGCACTGATATGCCGATTTGTAAAAAGTCAAAAGCGCGTTAAAACTGGCATAAATATGCCCGTGGTTAGCAAGAGGACCAAGTCACGTCTAAAAATAACTCTCTCTCTCTCTCTCGTGATACGCTGACCTTTACCTTCAAAATTCAAAGACACTCCCTCCTCCTCCCCCGACCCAGCCACCCACACACGCGCCTACTTCAAAATACCTGCCGCCCACACACTAAATACCCACTCATTTTCCCACCCCCATGCATTTACTTTTTTAAACATCTATATTTCTATTCATAGTTATCATAAATTGTTCTACATACCAACTATTACTTACTTTCAGAAAACTTGTAATTTTTTTTTTTAATGAGTGTGACTGGGTCAAGCAAGAAAATTACCCTCATCAGCCCCGCGCACCAAAATAACATTAAGACGGAGCAAAGGGAGAAGTTTAGGGACAAGTTAAAAACAAGGGAATGTTATACATTAGGAAAAGGACAGGCTGAATGAATAGTCGAAGTATTGTGGATAGAGATATGGCAGGAATAGGCCCTGAGATGACGATATCTCTTTTTGAAGGAAGATAGCTTATAAGAATTAGGGAAGACAGAAGGAGGTAGAGAGTTCCAGAGTTTGGAGGAGGATGGGAAGAAGCTGGTATGATGAGATTTTTGGCTATGGTTTCCTAATATGCGTATGTGCTCACAAGTCCATAAGCAGTGTGACCGTCAACATACTTAAGTATCGAGTTTTGGGTATACTAGTACATATGATACAGCTTACAATACAATGCATTTCCAATTAAAGTCTGTGTATGATTGTATGAATTCATAGCTACCCATTCCATGGTGATATAAGAAATTGTTTCAGTATTTTGTCCTTTTTAGCAGTAGCTTATAAGAACCCGTCTTAGTGTCAAAAAAAAAATCTACTCTACTTGATGCAGATTATGTATAAACCGTGTGGTAAAGCCAAGAATTACATGTATATGATATACTTATTTGTTTTGAAAAACATGTGTGTGAGTGTTTATTCAGTTATAAATAGGTAGTTTTAATTCATTGGATTTTATAAATTTTTACCCTAGCTTAACCGACACGAAGCAAATTATTATTATTATTATTATTATTATTATTATTATTATTATCTTAATTTACCAATTACTTTCCACAGTGCCTGGCTTTTATCTGCATTGCATTGCTGAGACATTATGATCTGCATTTTGGTTCAGCGTCTTGGACAGATAGCCAGTCCTTGGCTGACAGAAAACTGGTCGGAATCATAGCCATTGGATCCTCAATCCTCATTTCCTTTCCTCTGTTGGTTGGCTATATTTTCTTCGCTCATTCCTCAAATCTCTTGGTAAGTATGTTGATGATATTGATCATTTATATTATTATTATTAGTAGTAGTAGTAGTGGTGGTGATAGAAATAGTAGCATTAGTAGTAGTTTGTGTTGTTGTTATTGTTGTGTAGTTTTACAGAAGAAACGCAACACAAACCTCATAAACTAAAAAACTAAAACTATCGTATATACAGCATATATAGGTGAGTGAAGACGTACGGCTCTGCTTCAGTGTAAAATAACATATTTTTAATATATAATATTTATTAGGGTGTAAAACGTGTGTAATGAGAGATATTTATATATGAGTAACAAGAAACTGGAATATTATATTATTTCAGTATAATAAAGCCAATATTCAGTTATCCTTTTTCAGCACTTTGATATTTTATAAGGAAGCTAATTAACAAAGAGAAGTAATAAACTAGGTTAATGATTAGCAATTTCGTTTCAGGAAGTGCTGTTTTGCTTCACTGCTTGTGTCATGAACGTAGCAGGTGGTGCTTTGGCCATTGAAAACTATCAGGATGGGGGTGACAGTGAACATGTAAAGGCTGGGATGGCTATGGGGGTACGTATCTTCTCCTTGTTTCCTTTTGGTTATTTTCTCTATTTATTTGATATTTACAACGTTTCAGCAGGATTTAGAAAAAATGTAAAATTTCGTAGAAGAGAGAGAAAAATGAGTTTGAGATCTGGGAAGATAGGTCTAAGCGATTTGTATATACACGAGGAACAGATCACCTATGTATAATATACCTTCCTTGCCTGCAGAATTGCTATGTATCTTTTACAGAACTTTTATATATATATATATATATATATATATATATATATATATATATATTATATATATATATATATATATATATATATATATATATATATATTATATATATATATATATATATATATATATATATATATATATATATATATATATGCAGGAGAATAACTTCTCCCCAAACTTTCCTTTCTTGACGTCGGCTACCCCCCAATTTAAGGGGGAAACAGCCTCGGTATATGTATGTATATATGCAGGAAGAGATGGTAAGAATCAAAAGCTTGTCGCAAAAAGCTTGAAATGCTGATGGGGAAACTGTTAAGGAATTAGAATTAAAGGAGAGAATTCACAACAGTAAGGCAGATATAGTAGCAGTTACAGAGACTAAGTTAAGTGAGGACATAAATAGTGTCACAGTTTTTCCTAAGGGCTTCAGAATATTAAGGGTTGATAGATCTGAAAGGAATGGTGGAGCGATAGCATTGCTTGTAACTGATAGATTTCAGGCTGAAGAAATAAACTTTGCTATAGAAAGTGAGCTCAAGGAATTTTGTGTTGCTCACAGAAATACCGGGTCAGAGAGCATTTTAATAACTGTTGTATATAACCCACCAAGAAATCGACATAAGCTAGAAGTTTATGAGGAAAGTTATATAGGTGCTATCGAAGTCATAAACTCAGTTGTTAGCATTGCACAAGAGAGAAAGTGTAGGACTTTGATTATGGGAGATTTTAATCATAGAGAGATAGATTGATTAAATCTTGACCTGCACAGTGGGGAGGACTCATCTGGGGCAAAATTTTTGGATTGCGTACAAGGAAATTTCCTACACCAACATGTGCTGGAACCGAAGAGGGTCAGGGATGGGGATGAGCCATCTCTGCTTCATCTAGTATTCACAGATAATGTGTTGGATATTGAGAAAATTGAGTATGAACCACCAATAAGAAAAAGTGACCATTGTGTGTTGTTGATGGAGTATGTAATTGAAGATGTTCAGCCTAAAAGTAGAGGGACTGGGGACGACACAAGGAGGAACTATCCGAAAGGAGATTACTGTACATCAAAATTAATTAGCATATTGAAGTTATTGAATGGATGACCTCATATAACAATAAATCTATGCAAGAAATGTATGAAATCTTTTGTGATGAATATGGGAAGATAGTTAATTGCTGCATACCTTCCAACAAAACATGAGTTATTCATGCCAGAGAGAAATTCTTCAATAATAAGTGTAAGAGAGCTAAGGAATGGAGAGACAAATGCTGGAAAAGATATAGAAGGAGAAAAAACATAAATGCCTGGCAGGCTTATAAGAGAGCAAAAAAGGATTACCTAAGTAAAAGAGGAGAGGCAGAGAGAGATTATGAAAGGGATATCACAACAAAGACCAAAGAGAATCCCAAGCTCTACCACAGCCTTATCAGAGGCAAGCTGGAGGCCAAAGAACGGGTTTTAAAGTTAAAGAGCGAGGATAGAAGCATCGCTGAGACAGATGAAATGATCTGCAAAGAATTGAACAAAGTGTTCCGGTCAGCATTTACAGCAAAAAAGACTCCACCCCCTCTGATTACAGAGATAGGAGTTCATGGGCCGGTATTAGAGAACATCATCTTTTCAGCCACAGAGGTATGCAAAACGTTGATGGATTTAGATGCCCATAGAGCTACAGGTCCTGATTATATATCCCCTTATGTTCAGTACTTATAAAATGTGCTAAGCCAGTATCCGTGGCACTATGTATCATATTTGAAAAGTCACTGGAATATGGGGAGATTCCAAGATGCTGGAAGCAGTACCTATCATCAAAAAGGGAAGGGGGGATATAACTAAATTATAGGCCTGTTTCCTTGACCAGCATAGTTTGCAGTGTTATGGAGAAACTACTAAGAAACACATCTCTGGTCAGAAAAGTTGCTAATGAAATTCAGTACTTCAAAATGTAACGTTATGAGAATGGGTGCAAGTGCAAGAAGGCCTAAGATTGGATACTCAATAGCAGGAGCAGAACTTCAAGAGACGGAGAATGAGAGAGATCTTGGAGTCAACATACTGGCAAATTTTTCTCCAGAAATGTATATAAATGGCATAGTAATAACTGCATATGCATTCTTAACAAAGGTAAGGTTAGCCTTCAGACACATGGACAAGGATATGTCAGAAATATTTATGTAACTTATGTGAGGCCAAAGCTTGAATATGCAGCACCCTTTTGGAATCTGCACTTGAAAGAGCATATGAATTAGCTTAAAAAAGTTCAAAGACCACGAAACTGGTGTTAGAAAAAGCAGTCTCAGTTATGAAGAGGGACTGAGGGAATTAGACTTCCCATCACTCGAAGCTAGAAGAATGAGGGGGATATGGTGACGGTTTTTAACTTCCTTCATGCTTTTAAAGTATTGGAGAGGGATCGATATTTTGTTATTGCTGGCTCTAGAATTAGATGTCGTAGTTTGAAACTTCGTAAGAAAACTTTACAGGTTGTAAGGAAGTAATTTTTTGGTGTAAAAATAGTTGATGATTTTAATTTGCTAAGCGAGAAAGAAGTTTATGCTAACTGCATTCATAGTTTTAAGGACAAATATGATAAGCCTCATTGAGTATGAAAATGGAATCAGCCAGGAGACGAGGAATTACAAGCATAGGGCTCTTTCTCGTAAGCATAATTAGGTAACTACACCTACTGGCAGATTTGTCTCCAGAAATGCATATAAATGGAATTGTAAGGGCAGCATATGCTCTCATAGCAAATGTAAGGGTAGCCTTCAGGCACATGGACAAGGAAATGTTCAGAAATATTTATGCAACCTATGTTAGGCCAAAGCTTGAATTTGTAGCCCCCTTTAGGAATCCACACTTGAAAAAGCACATAGTGAAACTGGAAAAAGTTCAGAGATATGTCATGAAACTGGTGCCAGAAATACGCAATCTCAGTTATGAGGAGAGGCTGAGGGAATTAGACTTACCATCACTCGAAGCTAGAAGAATGACGATGATATGGCGACGGTTTTTAAATTAATTCATGGTTATGACAGAGTGATATGGCTGGGACTAGAAGTAGAGGTCATAGTTTGAAGCTTGTTAAGAAAACTTCTTTGCAGGATGTAAGGAATTTCTGTACTTTTATAGTGTAAGAGTAGTTGATAATTTGAAGTCACTAAGCGAGAAGGTAGTTAATGCTCACTCAATCTATAGTTTTAAGGACAAGTATGATAAGTATTACTAAGTACAAAATGGGACCTACCAGGATATGGGAAGTTACGGGCTTGGGGTTCTTTCCCGTAAGCACAATTATGTAATTACACACAGGATGGCACATTCCTTTTTAGAATGGGTATAAAACGTCAAGTTATAGTATAGAATAATTTATTACACATAAATATTACTGAAACATTTGAGAATCTATCTTGCTTCAGTATTTAGTGTGAAAGTTTCATGCATATCCCACAGCCAATGACTAACAGATCAGCATCAACTCAAGATCCACCAGCACATCTTGCACATGTCTCACAAGCTTATCTTTTGAAAACCAATCAACATCATGTTCTTGGATCATATTAGTCTCCTCTTTGTTTTTCAGAATAGCCCAATTGTGGTACTGAGGTCCGATGAATGCAGGCCATTCAGTTCAATAAAAAATATCAATCCCAGAGTTCATTACATATTTTGTCTCATTTTCATGAAAGCCTGGAGCACTGTTGTGGAGGTAACACATGTTGTCAGGGTTCAGACTGTTTCTAGACTCTTCAAGAATAAGCTCACCTAACCCTGAAAAATCTTTTAGCAAAAGTAAGCTCCTGTCCAATTCTGTCCCTCTTCCTTGATTACCTATAAGAGACTGTTCAAAGTGAAGCACTGATATATTCCAATGTAACATGGAGCTTGACACACTGTTTGTATCATTTGGTGTCTTCAATTTCTTCCACACTTAATGCCCATATTTGTTAATATTGAAATTTAGGACACGGAATAGTCCAGAGGAAGAATTCATCACTTGGTCAGTGGTGAAGGAAGTGTTCCTCCTCTCTTAAAAAAAAGTCACTGAACCAAAGACAATTCTCAGTAATTACAGTGGATTCTATTGGTGCTGGAATCGCATGAAAAAGCCTTCAACCCTCCCTACAAGCAGTGCCAACGTATCAACTGCTTATTCACAGACTTCGTTCGGCGTTCATTGATTTCTTGCATAATATTTTCATTGCTTTCTGCTTAGTTCTACAATTTTTTCTGCTTTTTTTTTGTAGAAATTTTCTGATGCACCAGAGCCAAAGGTTGTGTGGACATTGTCTTATTCCTTCTCCTAATTTCACTTTGGTCCAGTGTGTTGGCAATCCACTTCCAGGTAGTGAAGGTAGCTCCACTTCCATTGTCTTACGGTTGGCATTTGCCTGGGTTTGGTCAGCAGCATGAAGAGCATCACTTTTTCCAACTTTGAAAGCCATAGGAGCAAACCAGTAAGCAAACTAGATCTGAAAAACATTGAAGAATAAAGAGAGAATATAACAGAAATGTACAGTGTACACCCTACTCCCTCACCCCTAAGCAAAAGATTTTATATATATATATATATATATATATATATATATATATATATATATATATATATATATATATATATATATATATATATATATATATATATATATATGAATCATTTTTTTACCCCGACCGGGACTCGAATCTAGGACTTATGATTACTAAGTCAAGTATATATATATATATATATATATATATATATATATATATATATATATATATATATATATATATATATATTGTAATCCATTGTTTATCGCGGGGGCTCGGTTCCGGGACCGGCCGTGATAGGTGAATTTCCGCGAAGTAGGAACACCTAATATATATATATATATATATATATATATATATATATATATATATATATATATATATATATATATATATATATATATATATATATATATATATATATTTTTTTTTTTTTTTTTTATTTAGTTTTTTTTTTTTTTTTTTACAGATGATTATGATACCAGGAAGGGCCAAAAATGATAAAATAAAACGGCCTTTATCAGGCTGTAAAGAGAAACAGAGATGGAGAGTGTAATGACCTGTCAGATGTGAAGGGATTATAAAAGATGGGTAATGAATAACCAGCTCTCTGCTGGGTTTTAATATACCTCTGCATTACTTTCATGATGTCTGTTCCAAAAATTCTACTTAGATATTATTATTATTATTATTGGCAACAATAATTTTCCTTTGATGATGATTGTGGAGGTTATTATTATTATTATTATTATTATTATTATTATTATTATTATTATTATTAATATTATTACGAATTTGTAATTAAACCATTATTTTTACAATAAATAATGTAGTTTTGGTTGAATGAACTAGAGTTAATTAAAGATCTCTCTCTCTCTCTCTCTCTCTCTCTCTCTCTCTCTCTCTCTCTCTCTCTCCTCTCTCTCTCTCTCCTCTCTCTCTCCTCTCTCTCTCTCTCCTCTCTCTCTCTCTCTCTCTCTCTCTCTCCTCCAACATTCTATTCTACCGAACCCCCACACTCTCTTTGTCCCAGCCACCTAGGCAGGGACACTGTACACAGTTATTAAAGTAAATAAACCAACAGATGTACAAACAATGATGAGCCCTTAATTATAATAATAATAATGATAATAATCTACACAATCATCATCAAAGGAAAATTATTGTCGCCAATAATAATAATAATAATAATAATAGTAATAATAATAATAATAAGATCTAAGGAGAATTATTGGAATAGATATCTTGAAAGTAATGCAGAGGTATATTAAAACCCAGCAGAGAGCTGGATATTCATTGCACATCTTTTATAATCCCTTCACATCTGACAGGTCAGCACACTCTCCATCTCTGTTTTTCTTTACAGCCTGATAAAGGCTGTTTTATTTTATAATTTTTTGGCCCATCCTGATGAAACAATAATCTTAAAAAAAAAAAAAATGCCAAAAATAATCTGCAATAGGTGAACCGCAAAATAGCAAGGGATTACTGTATATATATATATATATATATATATATATATATATATATATATATATATATATATATATATATATATATATATATATATATAATCAAATAAACACAATACCATATGTGACAACATGAATCATATTTTACCCCGACTGGGACTCGAACCTAGGACACATAATTATTGTGCCAGGGCACTACCAACTACACCACAGAAGGTTAAAAGGAAAACAAACCTTACTGCTTTATCTGCTATACTAGAAATGAACTCATTCTATCTGAATGCCACTCTGTTCATATTACAGTTTTCCCCCTCACTCGTGGCTTCGTTTTCGCATTTAATTTAAATCTCTATCTAATCAGGGATCAACAATAATCAAATGAGAGCATTGCCATATAGCAGTGTCTTTTCTCTTTTTCTCTTATTTTAAATTGGAGGGTCTAGTCGAAGCATACTCGCCATAAGTCTAACATACCTCGAAAACGGTATTTAAACAAAGTACTGTTCTGCAAAAATATTTAATTATTACTGACAATAAAATATGAATATATCTCTTGTGAAGCGTAACAAGCACTGTAATTCAAAGATAGTTTACACTAAAGCTGATACTTCAAGAGAAGTTTTTCTCTTTTTCTTTGAATACAAATTAACAAAACTACAGTTACTCTTTCTCAAATAACGCTATAAAAAACTTTACAATCATTGTTTAAATCTCAAATTATCTTAAGTAGCTCATTAATATTGATAAATTTGACAGTGCACAATAATTATTTGCAGATAAGCTTCAAAAAATCGTTAATATCTTCATCTCTGCAAAATATCACAATTTTCATTTTAAAACTATACCAAACTCTCTACATAAAAAAATAAAAAACGTATTTGTGCATGTAGTAATTAAAAAAATAATATTTCACTTGAAAACAGTAAAAGAATAACTTCACTTTAGAATCGTACTTTGCTAAAGTTGCATAATCTCTCAAAGACTCGCACATTTAACAAAATAATTTGTTTTCTATGAACTCAAATCTAACACTTTTATTCTCTCGAATTATTACCCCAACAGACTACCTCGGCAGACAGGAAAGGTTTTGAAACTTTTAAGAACATAAGAATAGAGGACACTGCAACATGCCTACTGGCACACACGAGGCAGCTCCATTTTTTATTTGTATTTTCAGCATGTCTAACCTATTCTATTCTACTCTACTTATTTATTCTATTTATCTTTTTATGATTTTTCTAATAAGCACTAACCTATTTATACCCACCCCACCTCTGTCATATGTCTATCTAATCTACATTTGAAGGTTTCTAAGGTATTGGCATTTACTATCCTACTAGGAAGCTTGTTCCATGCATCAGCTACTCTATTACCAAACCAATTTTTACCAATTTCCCTTCTGAACCTAAATTTATCAAGCTTAAATCCATTATTACGAGTTCTGGTTTGATCATGAATTTTTAAAACTTTATTAATATCTCCCTTGTTAATACCTTTAAACCATTTATACACTTCAATCATATCCCCCCTAACTCTTCGCCTCTCTAGAGAATGTAGATTAAGTTTTTTTAATCTGTCCTCATATGGTAGATTTCTGATATTGTGTATCATCTTGGTCATTCTTCGCTGCACTCTCTCCAAGGATTCAATTTCCATTCTATAATAGGGTGACCAGAATTGCACAGCATAATCTAAATGGGGCCTAACTAATGCAAGATAGAGCTGCAAAATAACTTTTTCCGTCCTATTGCTGACGCTTCTTGAGATAAATCCTAAAATTCTGTTTGCTTTATTTCTGACTGCTGTGCATTGCTCTCTTGGCTTAAGACTACTACTCACAAGAACTCCCAAATCCCTTTCACACTGAGAACTCATGATTTCATGGTTATTTAGCTTATAACTAGTATTGTCTTTTATAGTACCCATTTTAACTACTTTACATTTTTCAACATTAAATTCCATTTGCCATTTGTCCGACCATTCAGATAATCTATTTAGATCTTCCTGTAAAGCATGAATGTCTTCTTTTCCATTTATAGTTCTACCTATTTTAGTGTCGTCTGCGAATTTACTTAGGTTACTACTGATATCCGAATCCAGATCATTTAGATATACGATGAATAATAGGGGACCCAGTACCGAGCCTTGTGGTACCCCGCTAGTAACCGAGCCCCACTCTGATTTCTCTCCATTTATGCAAACCCTCTGTTTTCTGTCTTTTAACCATTGTTTGATCCATCTGAGAACAGCTCCTCCTATACCATGAGCTTCCAGCTTTTTAACTAATCTTTTGTGAGGAACTCTTATCAAAAGCTTTGCTAAAATCTAGATATATTGTATCATATTCTTTGCCACAATCTACTGCCTCGTAAACTTCTGAATAAAAAGACAGTAAGTTTGTAAGGCACGGAAGACCCTTAAGAAACCCGTGTTGTGAAAGTTTTATCAGTCTGTGTAATTCTAGATGTGCCCTTATTTTATTTGCAATTATGGATTCTAGAATCTTACCCACTGTTGACGTTAAACTTACCGGCCTATAATTATTCTTTTTAACTCGTTCTCCTTTTTTAAATATTGGTACCACATCTGCCAATTTCCACTCCATGGGTACCGATCCTAATTTTATTGAATTATTAAATAATGCAGTTAGTGGACAACTAAGCTCTTCCTTGCATTCCTTTAATATTCTAGCATATATTCCATCAGGTCCCGGAGATTTATGAGCCTTTAATTTATCTATTTCTTTTATTACCTCCTCTCTCGTAATATTTATTGAACTAAGTATATTATCGGGACTGTCTCTGTAAATGGATTCTACTTCCGGAATATTTTCCAAGTTTTCATTTGTAAATACAGATAAGAAATAATCATTTAAACATGTACACATCACTTTATCGTCATCTGTGATATGGCCATTGGCTACTTCAATTGGTCCGACTTTTTCCTTAAATTTTGTTTGATAATGTTGATAAAACCCTTTAGGATTTTCTTTAGCTTCTCCTGCTATTCTAACTTCGTATTTTCTTTTCGACTCTCTAACTATCTTTTTAACTTCCCTGTTTAACTGTATATATTGCTGCCTCACATGCTCTTCACCTCTTTTTAGTTTCCTGTATATTCCTCTTTTAATACCTATAAGATTCTTTACTCTATTGTTCATCCATTTAGGGTCATTTTTTCTTGATCTGCAATGTTTCATGGGAATATAGTCTCTCTGACTATTCTTAAGAGTCATGACAAAATTGTTATATTCCTCATCCAAATTTATATTAACTGACGGACTGCTGTTCTTTCCTGTGAGAGAATTTAATGTATTGATCTTATCTTGTGATAATCCTTGGCATGTGGTACTCAAATTTCGGGGTAATCCGCTACCTGCGACCTGACCTGCTGGATTAACTACCCACATCTGTACCCCAGAAATCCCTTCCCATACCTCATTAGATAATTTAGTTTTTAAGCCCTCAAAATCTCCTGCTCTAAAGTTTGGAACAATATTCTTATTTTCCTTTATAGTTTCCTTGAAAATTATGTTAAATCTAATGGAATCATGGTCACTGTTGCCCAATTTTTCACCAACTTCTAAATATGTAACCATATTCTCTCTATTACTAAGAACTAAATCTAGTGTATTCACCCCCGTGTTGCTTCAAGTACATGCTGAGAAAGGAAATTGTCTTCTACTACTTCCTAAAACTCCTTAGAGCTACTATCACCTGTTATGGTTTCCCAGTTAATATGTCTAAAATTAAAATCGCCTACAATGCAAACTCTATTTGACCTGGTCACTTTAGAAATTTCATCGTATATAACTTGCGACTTTATATTGTCTAGATCAGGTGGTCTGTAGACTACTCCTACAACTAGACATTCTATATTATTTTTAATTTCAACCCATAAGGTTTCTGAATTTAGATTTGTCTTAATTCCAGACTTAATGCAGCTTCTAAGGCTATCTTTAATATACATAAGTACCCCTCCCCCTCTTCTATCTGCACTACGATCAGCATTATAAAGTTTATATCCTGTAATTATGTACTCAGCTTTAAGGTGTTTGCTTTCTAAATTAATCCAACTTTCACTAATGCATATTATATCCGGTCTCTCACTACATACTATGGCTCTCAGTTCTTCTATCTTGTTACCTAAACTACGACTATTTGTATAATATACTTTTAAACTTTCTCTAGCTTTACCCTTCTTGTGGCTATTCTTTTTGTTAATATTTGTTCTATGTAACAAATGGTTCTTATCCTTAGACTCCCAGTTATTTGACCCACTATTTACTGAACCCTTACTGACTAATTTCTCTGCACAAGTATTAATCATTTCATTATTTGTGTCTAACAAAACCCCCCTACCTCTCTGTCTATCATACCAGCCAATACCGAGACACCTGAATTAGAAAGATGCACTCCATCCCTTGCATACATATGCTTACGACTAGTGAAGTGATCCCACCCGTCTATAAAACGTATATCGTTTAATCATTTATATATCTATTTAGCTGTATATTTCGAACAACTACTTTATATACTTCTGCTATAGAGAAAAAATGATTATTAGATTCGCGTCCTTTATCACTTACGATCTTTCTTCGAATTCCGAAAAAAGAACAACCATCCTACGAGCGGGGTAAGAGACTGATCAAAACATGGTGGGCTAGCTCCTCCGCTTGAGACAAAACATCCGACACCACTCAAGGTCATAAACTATATATTCCTTATATTTTCCCCTATCCTGCTCTTAGGCAAGTATCTCTCGATTCCACCTCCAAGCATCCTCCCTATTTCACTCAAAGTCGGTTCCTCTCATTCATTCTACCCTCCCTCTTGCTCTTGCTTCTGTCCACAGCGTTCGCTCACCCATTCTCTGTTGGCAACTTCCCCCATTCATTGAGCATATTTTCCCCCCATCACTCTGAAGGAGTTTGTGGGTATCTTCTCGATTCCACTCATATAGCCTCCTCGGCCTGTCTCTGTCAAAGGTCCTGGATTCCCTTCTATACTACCCATAAATGGTGTGGGAGGGTACTTCCTTTACCCCCTCTCAGGGCACCGGCTGCTTTATTCTCTCTCCCCGCTTCATAAATCCGTAACGAACAAAAATCCCGTTAGATCGAACGGCAATACGGGTAGTCTTAATAACCATTGCAAAAGTCTCCGATTCTTCAATGGATTTGACATACACGTTTATCATGAGTAACTGATCACTACATATAAGAATTACTTTATAAAAAACAATGATGAGAGGTCGGTCATTCCCACGCTTTATTTCTTGGAAACTTCCTCGCCCGCTGCGAAATCACACATGACAAAAGTAAACCTTAAAAACGGATTCAAGTTCGGTTCTCAAGGTGATTTTTACACGCATTTCGGAGTCTAGAAAAAACTCTTTGGCTCTTTTAATCTTGAATACTGTCACTCCCGCGGATGACACTCATTGACTTAAATTACCCTACTTCTGCTTAAAAATATAACACTTAGATAATTTTACATGTATATTATTTTTTCTCAAATCCAATCACTACCATTGCCTGTTCAATACTTAACCTAGGTAATAAAAAGGAAATAGCTGTACCCTTCCAAATGCAATTACTGTACTTGTTAAACTCTTAATTCTAACAAATATCGAGGGTATCATTGCTTACAGCTCTTAGTTCAAATTATCTAATTTAGTAATGGGTACAGAAATTGTGCTCCTATTAATTTACTAAAGCCATATTCCCTCTTATATGCAGGGTGGTTGAGTCAAAGCATGTCTACAAAGCAAAATGGCTGAGTCCTCCGACCTCAATTTCTTTTAATAGTACCCCCATTACTCACTAGATAGAAATTACAAGAACTTAGCTATTTTAGGATGCTTCCTGAAGGACGTCACTGCCCCTGGTAATGGGGGAGGGTTTTTTCTTTCTGCTGGGCTTGCTGGTTTCCCTCTAACGACGTCATCCATACATCTTATAAAATCGCCGATTCACCATCCTGGATATCTTTTCACTCGAATTCAGCAACAAATGTTGATCTACCTTCTCTGAAGCCATGTTGTCTCACTGACAAAAAGTTGAAGGATTCCAAGTGAAGAGA